>JAZHYW010064421.1:0-15126 GCA_037355805.1 Ixodes ricinus
ATGTGCAAAACACAAATTAAAAAAAAAATGAACGTATGCGTTGGCAATAAAGCTATTGCCGCCGTATTCATAATATGGTGGTACAGTCCCATGTGCGGACGCCGTGCATTGATTGCACTTCGTCAGCGGCTTCTCTGCTCTTGCCGCAGTGCATGGACATTTCCGGGGCAGGTAGCCGCGGCGTCGTTTTTAACAGCGCAACTAGCGGTGCTGTAGCTAAGCATTCGAAGCAGACAGCAAGGTACCTTCTCTCCTGCGTGCCACCCACGAACTAGACATCCTCTTAAGGTCTTATCAAGCGAACAACACACTAACCATGTATCTTCGGAGCGTGTACGCGGTCCGTTTGCAGAGACAATGGGTGGGTTTTAATTTTTGGCGTCTGTTGGGACTCGCAAGCCTTTTACGCTTGATCGTGCGATCGATGTCTGCAGTGATAAAGAGGTCGCTCACGCAGCGCTTCTTTTGTGCAACTACCCTTCAACTTATCAGAATGAGAGCTTTGAGTGTGCTTTTGCGTACTTTTTTGCGCAGTCGTCTCCTGCGTTTGATACCGTTAGCAGCTTTATGCTGCTTTTTTTTTATTTTTTTTTCTCAGTAACACAATGTGGCTGTCAACAGCCATTATTTTTCACATTTGGAAATTAGATGAATGGAATGGTGAAGTCTCATTCATTCGAGGAGCTGGAATGGGGCCCAGTGTCTCCGTTCCGAGGAATTCGAAAGTGAATGGAATTGTTGGAAACTCTAATTCCTCGGAATGGGACAGGAAGAGGGTGCCCATTGTGCAACACTGCTCAATAGACTGCCGACATGGGACCGAGCATGGTGTATCGTTTATTAAGATTCAAAAATAAACCGATCAAGCGAATCGCTCATGCCGCAAAAAACGATTGAGAACATCAAACATACGCGTACATTGAGTTGCGAGATTATGAACAAACGAATTGCCCGATATTGACGTGCCATTATTTTTAGCATCAGATAAAATGCAAGGGAGCAGTAGTGCGTCATTTCGTCTACTCCACCACTTCCCTCACATAATCAACATAAACTGTTTTCGATATTTAGGCTGACAGTTTCAGGAAAACAAACGTAGATCCCTTACGCTGACTACAGTGGCGTAGGCGGGGGGGGGGGAAGGGAGGGAGGAGGAGAGGCCAGCAGCGTCCCCGAGGGTGCCGCGCGCGTTACCCCCCCCCCCCCCCCCCCCCAACCCCACCCCCGGTTGCCGCATTGGGCCCAATCGTTACCCTGCGTCATGCGCAGTCGCTCTTGCACGGGGCACGGTGTCGTGGGGAGCGCGGACTAACCGGCAACTTATATGCTTTCGGGAGCAATGTTTGTGGGGTAAAAGAAATCGCTGAAATAAATAAAATATTCAATCTTCTTTATTCATGCTTATTTCCATGGGATGCGGAACTTGATATCAGATATATAGAGAACGGATATTTCAAAACATTTGTGGGGTGAGGGATGGCAACTTCAAAGGCAAAGTATAACAAACTATCCTCACTGAAATACATAGTTAAATCAAAACTGAAGTGGTCATAATAAAACGCACACATGGTGAGAATATAAAGAATGTTTGCAATAAAGGATTAATAAATGAATTGTAAAAACAATTTCTACAAATTGTGTTAAGCAATGGGTGGCGCTGTGTCTCACGCACACCTTTTCTACTTATCAGAATTACGTGTGCTTTCGACTAGAAATTACCGCGGATAAAAACGTAACTGACTATAGTTATTTCAGCAAGCAATTTACAGGCTTTCTTGATCACTTTGCGTCCGTGCCCAGCGCCTGCATATTAAGATGAAGCCGCCTGCGTTCACAGGCAATATCCAGGATGTCCACCAGCTTGGAGGTTCAGTGGTCGCGGCGACCATTCAAAACCACTGGGCCGAGCAGTCGCTCGCGCGAAGTGGACGCTCTCAGGTATAGTTTCCAACAGTCGTAGTGAAGAGAACGAGCGCTCAGCTTTCGCCGTTGTTACGCACAGAGTTGCTAGGATTTTGAGGAGACGATAGACGTTTGGCGGAGATAAGGCTCTCCGGACAAGAGGGCGACCGCCTGTTCCGTATCGTGACGTGGCGGGCTTTTTATGTTCCTCCCTCTTTCATTGAACGCCTAAAACTTCCCTACTTTTGGCGAAGTTTCCCTCACTTCGTGAAATTTCCCCGCATCGAGACGCCCGTCTTCAACGGTCGCCTCGCGTATGGGATGAAGTCCGTCTTGCTTTCTGCTTTGCATGTTGAGGCTGCGTCCGATGCAACTCGTTATTAGATTAATCTTTTTCGTTGCACCGAACATCAGAAACGCTCGAAGAGCCTGCATATTCTCACTACGCATAGGCGCAAGGGTATTCAAGTCGCTTTTCCACATTCGGCGTGTGGTTTGCGCGTTTGTGTGTGGTGTGCGATGTCAGTTCTCCGAGTGACGGAATGACGAGGCTCGGACGGACGACTTCTCATCGCCCCCGAGGATATGCCGCTGCTGCCCTTTGGACCACAGTGCAAGATAAAGCGGCCTAGCTAAAGTAAGACTCTTTTTCTTCGGCATCTTGTTCTGAAGCACAGAATTCGTGAAACCTTGTATAGATAATATATTTTGGTTTCGTGAGTGTTCAGAATTACCCTCCTTTCTATATATATATGGGCCCCTACTGTTTGTGCGAGGACGGTTGCTCTAATTTTTCAATGTCAATTTTTTTTGTTTAATTTTTTTTGTGATAGTACAGCCTGCCGGTGACAGCCAGGCAGCGCCAGTAGAGTGAGCGCCGAGGTTATACCCTGTCCTGCAATGTAACTTGGCAAAGGTTGAACGATAAGCCCCCTCCTTCCGTGCTGACGGCTTCTCGACATCCGCTACGTATACGAGCACAACCGCACATGTTGGAGCATGACGCAGCGAAAAGCCTAATACTTATCGGCAGTAAATGCGCCCTCCCGGTGATACGTAGTCACGTTCCGAATGGCCCGCCAGGCCGCAGCTTCCGCTGTACTTGCCATGTTATGCCATCACGGCTTCCTGGCCCACCCAGTATGTCTTGCTTCAGACACTAGGCTAAGAGCGGCGCCACCGGAGTAATATCTCACGTTTCAACAACAATGCAGCTGCCACTCCCAGGCATATCCAATGTTTCTTGCTTCAGTCGTTAGATAGCACGAAACCAAACAGCATTGCAGTTTGCCTGCAAACCAGTGTCCAAAATCCCAGCCCCCAGCGATAAAAATGGGCAATAATAATCTCAAGCGCAGGCTCTTGTAGGAATGGGAGGGGCCGCGCATAAAAACAAGGTTTTTGCTCTTTGCAGCAGTTCTTGGCAGTGGTGTTGCGCACTTCTTGGAGATTTGTGACTATGCCTTCCGACGTTCTTGCACTACGATATGTGCGAAGGTTTCTTAAAAACACAAAAAAATGGAGTCTCGCAGCAAGCAGCCCCCCCCTTTTTGCACCGTGTCATTGCGTCAGCATAAACAGACATGGCGGCTCCCATGAAAACAGAGCGGACACTTGCTCTGCAGCTATCCTTGTGTTTTGTCACCTGAATGTAAAACATATAACACAGAAAACGAAGCATCGGAACGAAGACCACGTAAAAGGCGGACTCACATGTAGAAATGCAGTATAAAAAAGTCACAGCATATCCACGTGGTGAATGATGATGAGTGGGCGAAGCTCCGGAGTGAATCGTCGGTAAACCAGCGATTCTTCCGTTTGCACCGTGGTGGGGACGTTTATCGGAACGTTAACCACTTGCCCCTTGATGCCATACTGTCCATTACCGTGCGTCAACCGCCTTATGCTCATGAACGGCAAACGAGGAGCGATCAGTCGTTCTTCCACAAGGTTCAGAGGAGGTAAGTGATCCGGTTTGGGTGGGTACGTGTAGCCGTAAGATACGCTCATTGGAGGCACCTTTCCCGCCACTAGCGAATCCTTGCAGCTATAGCAAATCTTGTACTCACCGCTGCTGGCAGGGAACTCGCGCTGCAGCACGGCGATGGCATTGGCGCGAGCCTGGTCGTTCTTTATGGAAGATATTGTGACTAGACTGTTTGAGAACCACAATCTATCACACACACCACAGCTATGGCCGAACGAAACGTCTAGAAAGTCTCGCTTAAACCGCGCGTCGGCACCTTCGGGCTGAGCTCGCCTGATGCGTTTTGCAGACGCCTCACGAGCTCTCGCTGCATCGGGGTCTGCCTGCCGATACGCGCGCTTTCTTGCCGCTTCCCGTTCCCTGACGTTCTGCAGATCCTCTTGGCGCCGCTGCCGTGCCGCTTCGGCTTCCCGCTCTCGTACGGCCGGATCTTGGCGACGCTGCCGTGCCGCTTCGGCTTCCCACTCTCGTACGGCCGGATCTTGGCGGCGTCGCCGAGCAGACTGACGACGCGATTCGGCTTCCCGCTCTCGCACGGCCGGATCTTGGCGGCGTCGACGCGCAGCCTGACGACATGCTTCGGCCTCTCGCTCTCGCACGGCTGGATTCTGTCTGCGAGCGCGCGCTGCCGCCGCCTTGCGCGCTCTCCGCTCCGCAGCCTTGTCTACTGCCTCCATCCAGCTAAACTACGAGCAGCGCCAAGAGCGAGTGCCTTTTATAACATGAGCTAAGCGCCATCTGTCATCTCTACATAAAGTTAATTCCGGAACACGCCATCTCTTGAGCCATTCATAAACTAAACCTCGAAGTGGCTACATACCCACAACTAGGAGGGACAGACCCACGCCGCAAGGAGCTTGCCCTAAAATTACACCATCTTCCCGAGGGGAACCATGGGGTGATGCGGAGCATCGTGCTGGTTCCGAGGAAAGAGTCAGTTGCGTGCTGACGTCGAGAGATGGCGCCACCGACTGCCCTAGCGGTACCCCCTACGCGAGCCTTGGTCGCGGCTCGCGGCTGAGAAACTTGGAACGCTCGCCGCTCGCCGTTTATCTTTTTTTTTCACCTTGAAGGAGAGGGACTTTGGAGGAGGAGAGTTGCGCATGCGCACGCGGTGTGAGTATAAGCGAACGCACCCGCAGTGCACGCAGCTGGTAGAGAGAGAGGAGGAGAGTAACGCGTAACGCGCAGCTGTTGGAGAGAGGGAAGGAGGAGAGTTGCGCGTGCGTAGTGCGAGTGCGGACTACGACGCCGCGGGACATAGACCCGAGCAAGAGATGCTCCCGCATCTAAAAACGCGTCGGAGCAAAGCGCAAACGGAGAAGAAAGAACTGAATCTCGCTTTGTTTTAATGCCGAAGCAAAGCCACGTTTCGCACTTCAAAAGAGTGCGCGCGAATGAACGTGGAAGGCAGCAGGGTTGGCCACCTGCTAAACAACGCTCCTCGAACTATAAAGAAAACAGATGGCCCGTGCGCGACCGAAAGCGTCGCTGTGGTCGAGCCTTCCACGATTGGCCGAACGCTGACTATGACGTCGGAAAAAGGATTTATCATCGACGGAATAGAGGAATGAAAGAACTTTAATTTTGACGGTGTTGGCAGTGTTCCTCCTGAGAGCGCAATGATTTCAAGCTTCACCGTGCTGTTTACAAACACCATCGAACTTGTTGTTCAGCAAGGTAATGACGTCACAAGGGGGAACCATAGGAGGGCGCCACCAAAACATCTCGCCGCTAATAGCTGATTATCCTTCGGCGGCCGCGCGAGGTCAACGAGTTATCAGAGCTCTGCCAGTTATGACGCCTACGCCAGATTGCTACTACTACCCCCGCTCTCAAATCTGTTTTAATTATAACGCAATTAAATGCAAAGGTGCAAGCGAGCTGGACAAGAATGACGAAAATAATCCCTGGAGAAGGGGAACAAGGGGGACAAAGGACAAACACAAATCTCCAAAACACAGCTAGGTGACTGGTGAGCGACTTGTTCCCTTTCTCAGGGATTATTTGTCATTCTTGTCCAGGTCTCGCTTGCACTGCCCCCAATGTGCCATTATAATATAACGCTAAATTGCAGAGCTTCATCCTTGTTGGTGCTAGACTGGTGGCGGCTGATAAAACCCGTTTGCTCTACTGACGTCTAACCCCTGATTAGCTCAGTTGGTAGAGCGCTCCACCTGTAATGGAGAGGTCCCGGGTTCGATACCCGGACCAGGCGGATTTTTCGGTCGCTCACCAGTCACCTAGCTGTGTTTTGGAGATTTGTGTTTGTCCTTTGTCCCCCTTGTTCCCCTTCTCCAGGGAATTTTTTCGTCACACAAATCTGTCTTTGCGCGTGCGGGGCGCGCGGTCTGCTATGCCAATGCAAAAAAAAAAGAACATAAAAAGCGAGACAAGAAAGACGATGAGGAGCCGTGCATGGCGGTTTCTTTCTTTGCCGCACCCTTCGTTTCTTTTGCTTGGTGCTTGGTTTTGCCTGGTGCTTTTGCTTGAAGCCCGTCGCGAGCGCGTCCGTGAACAGGCGCCAGCGCCCCCCCCCCCCCCTCTGCTCTTTGCTTTGACGCTTGGTTTTTGTATTCATTTTATTTCTGAACAACTGACTCGCTCGGCTGGCTCGGTACAGCTGAAACGCCCCCCCCCCTCAAAAAAAAAAAGAATAAAAAAAGTAATTAAATAATAATAAATGACATAAAAAAAAATATAAAGAACCGGGCCCATTCCGTTCCCATTCCATTCCGGGCAGGAGGCATCTAATTCCATTCCCATTCCATTCCCCTGAACGTTGCCGCCATTCCATTCCCATTCCATTCCGGGGTCGCGAAAATGCGGAATGATTCCGGAATCATTCCAACTCCGGAGTGGCAGCTCCCCAACAGTGCTTCCGGTTTCACTTGGGATATTTTCGCTTGTCTTTGTTTGAGCCGGTATGTAAACACACCAGTCGAAGACGCGTTCCTGGCGCCATAGCCAAAACTAGCTGCCTTCGTCTCGACCGCACTCGTCGAGCGAGTTGGAATGCGGAATCCAAAGGCCGCACACCCGGCTTTCCGCTCTATAGCGACAATGGCAGCAGCTAGCTTTGAGGTCTGCCACCCTAACCGCTCGCACCAACTCGTCAAGTACAAGGTTGGAGCCGAAAGTTCGCGGAAAGGGCCGATTGGACGCCGGCGACAAAAGTGCGAAGTCATCGTCGGGATAGTCCAATCGGTGCGCTCCGTGAACTTCGGCCCGTACTTTGTGTTTGACGAGTTTAGAGCCCCTGACGTTCCCGCCCGTGAACACTCGTCTCCTCATCTCTCTGAATTTCTCGGCGCATTGCTTTTTCTCCCTCCTCCTTGACTGGATTGGTGAGCCTATCAATTCCATAAGAAGTGCCAATGTATGACTCTTCTTTTTTTCTCTTTTTTTTTGCCCAGCAATGGTACACTCTTAAAAATGTCTGTGCGTCTACTTTCCCGCACAAAACCTCGGAGAGCCAATCACCGCAACTTACGAAGGCAGCTCAGCGAATGACGATGCCGAAACATATGTGTAGACAAAAAACGGAGTCTGAGTTGTGACATTAAGCAATGCAAGCGTGACATTTTGCCTTGCTTAATGTCTCCGCATCGAACTCCGTTTTGTGGGCAACTCGCTTAAGGCGTGGGTCTGTCCTCCTAGTTGTGGGTATGTAGCCACTTCGAGGTTTAGTTTATGAATGGCTCAAGAGATGGCGTGTTCTGAATTAACTTAATGAATGGCTCAAGAGATGGCGGACGATTTCGAATTGGAAATTTTGAATTTAAGAGAAGATTGTGAGGGACAGTATACCTGGACAGTGCGAGACCTCCAAACATGCATTGACTATGCGCTCGCTTCCAAAAGGCTGGGTAGTCGTCTTCAAAAAATGATCGTCGATGAGGAGGGAAAGTGGAGTGTTGGTAGCGACCACAACAGCATTTTCCTGCACTTTGGTGCAATTAAGAAAACACGGTATCTTGCACATCGCAAAAGTACGATACACCTACGAGAGGAGGACATAGACGCTGTCGCGAAGACATTTGACGAAAGTACTCGGCGTGTCGACGCCTGCACCTATGATGAGTATGCGAAAGAACTTAGGTTAGTCATCGCTAAGTTCGCCATCGTGAAGGGCGCCAAAGGAAGCCGAAAGCTTGTACCGTGGTGGGATGATGAAATCAGACGATCCATCCAGTTACGCCAAGCCGCTAACCGCCAACATAGACACGCATTGAAAACTCTTGGTAAGGTGCCTGTGACTTTGGCATTATGGGAAGAATACAGGAAACTTAAGGCCCAAACGCAGGACATCGTGGAAACAAAAATACAAGCACATGACTGCAAGGTGATGAAAAATATCCGGGATGGCGGAAAAAATGCCGGAGAAAAATTCTGGAGATATATCGGGTCTCTAGATGGCAAGGACAGAGCCCCAGAACTGCTTGAGCATGACACTGGATATCCAGTTCAGAATATTGAAAAACTACTTGAGAAACAGCTATACAGCATGTTTGGTACTGCACACGTGGAAGTCCCTGCAGAGGACGACGTGGATCCTAGTCGGCCTATGGAAGACGTGCCACTGTCAACCTGCATAGATGGCAATATCACTCGAGTGGGGCGAGTGCATCTAGACCGCGCACTCGCGCGGTTAAACGGGAATACCGCCCAGGGCTTAGACGGAATAGCGGCTAAGGTGTTGAAGAACTTGCGACCAGATTCACGAGACCAACTGGCTTACCTGTTTAGTCGCATAGCCTGCGGAGATGAACAAATTCCCAGCGATTGGAGGCGTGGTCGAGTGACATTTATCCCCAAAAAGGGTGGAAACAAGCAACATCTCAGAGATTACCGACCACTTACTGTCACGGCTGTGGCCTACAGGTTGTTTGCGACCATCCTGAATTGGCGCATTTCGTGTTGGGCTGAAAGTAATGGTGCCCTCACGGAATTGCAAAACGGCTTCCGCAAAGATCGTCGGCTAGATGATAACTTGTTCACGCTGACGCAGTGTATAGAGGTCGCGCGAAAGGAAAAAAGAAATTTAATATGTTGCTTTTTAGACATTGCGAAGGCCTATGACAGTGTCCCCCATTCTTCGCTACTCAGGAGGTTTCGGCAGCTCAACATGCCGGATGATTGGGTCAGGCTCATTCAGCGACTGTATGATGGCAATAGTGTGATGTCAACGTTCAACGATGCCACATCTGCAGACGTTCCGGTGCGCAGGGGTCTACGTCAGGGCTGCCCGTTGTCTCCCGTTCTCTACATGCTATATACATCCGGCATGGAGAGGACACTGGAACAAACTGGCGTTGGGTTTACTTTGCAACACAAGCAACACGGAGATGTAATAGTACGACGGCTTCCCGGGCTCGCTTTCGCAGACGATATTGTTCTGATGGCCGACAGTGTACAAGATATAAGGTTACTGTTGTTGGCGTGTGAAACGGCAGCGGATCGACTCCAGCTTCAATTTAATGCCAGCAAGTCGGCTGTTGTACAGTTCTCGGGACAGTGCGAAGGCCTCGGGTCCCTTACCATCCAGAGCAATGTGCTTCCTGTTGACACAAAGTATAAATACCTTGGTGTGACACTCACCAGTTCAGAGGACTATCTGGCTGAACAGTACACAAATCTCAAGGCGTCAGCATTGCGAAAGCGAAACGTACTCCGTCGAAGAAGCCTTTGGAGCTCTGATCGGTACGCCATCACCCGGGAGCTTTGGAAAGCAGTGGCAGTTCCTGGATTAACTTTCGCCAATGCCGTCACCTGCGTCCCCAGCGAGATTCGTGAATACCTAGAACGCCGCCAAAGGGAGATCGGAAGGCAGGCGCTGGGATGTCACGGACGAGTGGCAAATGAACTGATTCAAGGAGATCTCGGCTGGTCTACTTTCGAGGCGCGGGAGGCCAGCAGTAAGATGGAATATTACGCCCGACTACGACATATGGATGGAGATTGCTGGGCGAGACGGGTATTCGTGTACATCCACCTACAAAACGTTCAAACAAGATGGAGGCGACGTGTCATCCGGCTTGGTACGAAGTATGGTGCTTTCGCTATGGTCGCCGAGCCTACGTCTAAGAAAGAATGGGTCACCCAAGTGCGATCACAAATCAAGACCATAGAGGCTCAACGATGGAGGGAAGAGATGCAAAGACACACGAGCATGCACCTTTACGCATCTTTTAAAAACAAAATCGCCCCCATCACCTTTTGTGGGAATACACTGGGCAGCAGACTCCTCATCGAGGCACGAGGTGGGGCCTTGCGCACCCGACTTTACCGACGGAAGTACGACGCCAACGTGACGGACACGCGCTGCAGTGCATGTGCTGATGCGGAAGAAACAGTTTCGCATTTGCTTCTCGAGTGTCCGGCACTTGTGCCTGCACCAAGAGTCGGCACAAGCATCGACCAGGCCCTCGGGTTTACAGAAGGACAGAACTGCAACATCACGTGTTCCAAGCAGAGGCTTGAAGCTTGGTGGTCCATTCACGTGTGAACTTGTGGGATGGAACTACTACTTTTCTAAAACTCTTTCTTTTTCTTTTGGGGGGGGGGGGGGGCGTGGGGGCGTGTCTATTGTAGACTCTCGTTTCAAAGAGAATGCGCCACAAAATACATACATACATACATACTTTATGTAGAGATGACAGATGGCGCTTAGCTCATGTTATAAAAGGCACTCGCTCTTGGCGCTGCTCGTAGTTTAGCTGGATGGAGGCAGTAGACAAGGCTGCGGAGCGGAGAGCGCGCAAGGCGGCGGCAGCGCGCGCTCGCAGACAGAATCCAGCCGTGCGAGAGCGAGAGGCCGAAGCATGTCGTCAGGCTGCGCGTCGACGCCGCCAAGATCCGGCCGTGCGAGAGCGGGAAGCCGAATCGCGTCGTCAGTCTGCTCGGCGACGCCGCCAAGATCCGGCCGTACGAGAGTGGGAAGCCGAAGCGGCACGGCAGCGTCGCCAAGATCCGGCCGTACGAGAGCGGGAAGCCGAAGCGGCACGGCAGCGGCGCCAAGAGGATCTGCAGAACGTCAGGGAACGGGAAGCGGCAAGAAACGCGCGTATCGGCAGGCAGACCCCGATGCAGCGAGAGCTCGTGAGGCGTCTGCAAAACGCATCAGGCGAGCTCAGCCCGAAGGTGCCGACGCGCGGTTTAAGCGAGACTTTCTAGACGTTTCGTTCGGCCATAGCTGTGGTGTGTGTGATAGATTGTGGTTCTCAAACAGTCTAGTCACAATATCTTCCATAAAGAACGACCAGGCTCGCGCCAATGCCATCGCCGTGCTGCAGCGCGAGTTCCTGCCAGCAGCGGTGAGTACAAGATTTGCTATAGCTGCAAGGATTCGCTAGTGGCGGAAAGGTGCCTCCAATGAGCGTATCTTACGGCTACACGTACCCACCCAAACCGGATCACTTACCTCCTCTGAACCTTGTGGAAGAACGACTGATCGCTCCTCGTTTGCCGTTCATGAGCATAAGGCGGTTGACGCACGGTAATGGACAGTATGGCATCAAGGGGCAAGTGGTTAACGTTCCGATAAACGTCCCCACCACGGTGCAAACGGAAGAATCGCTGGTTTACCGACGATTCACTCCGGAGCTTCGCCCACTCATCATCATTCACCACGTGGATATGCTGTGACTTTTAGCCTATACATATGTTTCGGCATCGTCATTCGCTGACTTGCCTCCATACAGTTGCGGTGATTGGCTCTCCGAGTATTGTGCGTGAGTAGACGCACAGACATTTTAAGAGTGTGGTAATTGTAGGGAAAAATAATCTTTCGTGCGCTCATATTCTTACTCTGGATATGATAGGGTGTTTCGGCTAGCTTGTGCCGAGACTTAAAAAAACGTTGGAGCACGGTACGTATGTTAAACCAACGCAACTGTTCGCATTTCCATTGAGCGTGCCAATGTATTTTTGCGATATGTATCTGCTGGGTATTTAGCGTATATTACACTATCGAACATTTTAAAATGATATAGCGTGCGCAAAACCTCTCACAGAAAAAAAAAATTAAAAAAGTTGCAGAGGGGTGAGAACCATTCCATCGTGTCGTTTTCATCAGGAGCAGTGCCTTCGCGTGTCTAATTTATTCGAGCTTTAAAGAAAGCGCACGAAATCTAGAAAAAGAAAAGGAATTTTACCAAACACCCGATTGAAATTTAAGGTTTCAGCACCCTTGGTCACGTGGGATTTTCGTTTTTGTTAAACTAGTTTTTTTAATTTGGATATTTGTTTTCCGTTTGGATTAGTTTTAATCAGTAACGGTTTCCGATAGTGAATATCCATTTATTCAACAATCTGGCACATTTGTCTTTGATTATAATGCAATTAACTGCAAAGGTGCAAGCGAGCTGGACAAGAATGACGAAAATAATCCCTGGAGGAAGGGGAACAAAGGGACAAAGAACAAACACAAATCTCCAAACACAGCTAGGTGACAGGTGCGCGACCGAAAAATCCCGCCTGGTCCTTTGTCCCCTTTGTTACACTTCTCCAGGAAATATTTTCGTCAGTCTTTCGACATTTGTCTTTGACGGTGTTGCACGGACTGGCTCGATGGACACTTTTCTGAGTGCATGACCGAAAAGGAACTCCTCTGTTCTTCTTACAGTGTTCTAGAGGTTGTAGTGGCAAGAGCAGCGCCCGCTTACAATGAGCCACGTGAAGACGGTCGACAGTAGATGGCCGCAGGGGAGAACACGGCGCTGGAGTTCCGGGTCTACCTCTAAAAAAGGGGTGTTAGACCTTACACCCCTTGTCACATACTACTGACACCCCAAAACTTCAGTTGGGTGTACAGCGCACTGACGTTGTACCGACGCTACCAAATTTCACGAGCGGTTTGATAGCCGAGTTGTACAACTCATTAAAATAGTTAATGTAAGTGCGACTGACTGCAAAAAAGTTATCGGGGTTTTCTAGGCTCAACTGCAAAACCTGTGTGTCTTTTTCCTGTAGACTTTGATACGTACTTTAGCTGTTTAATATGTCATATCGCACCGTCATCAACCCTCTCGCACAAAGTTGGGGCAGTCAGTTCGACGTCAGCGCGCTGTACGGTCCAACTGAAGTTTTGGGGTGTCGTATATGGTGACAAGGGGTCTAACGTCTACACCCCTTTTTTAGAGTGTAGGAGATTGGTGGCCCATGTGCGATGAGCGAAAAGAAGTCTATGCTAAGGCGGTACGCTTCTCGCAAACGTAGCACCGTAGCACTTTTCATTGTGGTGTAGGGGTGGGGAGTCTTCACCGTTCCGTTGCCGTCTCGGTCATAAATGCAAGGAAAAGATGGACACACACTGCTTCGCGCTTGTGTGCAAGTCGGGCTAAACGGACAACAGAGGGCAGCCGGAGCACCAGCGATCGTAAGCCGTCGCTGTTTCGTGCGCGAAAGGAGGACTCGCGCACACTACAGTGGGAACAAAAGCTTAAACGAGAAGATAAACGCCTCGCCGAGGCATCAGCGGTGTGCGAGAGACATTTTGAACCGTGCCTTATCCTTCGGGACTATGTGCACATCGCCAATGGCGACAGAGGTCAGGATTCTATGCCGCAATATATTTTGAGTATTTTGTAGTCTTTTTGCGTAGTATGTTTGCTGAGTCTCTGTCGTGTGCTTGCTGTGTATGTCGATGAAGTGTATTACCACTTTTGAGAGCTCGTAAATCAGTGTGTTAAGAATAAAAGTTTTTTTTGCACATTAGGGGTTGTTGAAGTTTTTGTTCATATTCTATTTTAATGCTTCATGTTCTCCCCATCGAGGTATTTTTTCGTCATGGACTGCCTTCCACAGAAGACAATTTGCTATATGTTCGCCTGTTGCAGTGGCACCTTTGCCGCTCCCAAACGCGCTCGGCCTTGCACCTTATGCAACGCTGGTCCCCGCATCAGCAACACGATGACAAAACAACAATACACCAGTTTATTTTTCCGGCCACCATTGAAAAAAGTGCGAGATTTATTGAGATTTATTAGCTTATTTTTTCTTGTTATATCACTATCGCGTGGTTTCTTTCGCAGCTATTAAGCGTGCAGCCCAAGAGCAGCGCTACGGTGTCGTCTACGCGCAAAATCTTCACGCGGTGGCCGCCGCTCTTGCCACTACAACTCTCAGGAACGCTGTATCAGTGCTGCGCTAAATACTTTGCTAGCTGCCAGCCGCCATAATCTTCCAAAGGGTTTCACGTTGCACGTGCCTCGTGCATCGACGCACCTTGCGCTACTTTTGAAACATATAGGGGCTTTACGGTGGAATCGGAGACGACACCGTCGCGGCCGCCGCGAACATCCAGGTGCACATGCGCGTGACTGACGCAGACCTCCTCCGTCAGGGCCGGGATTCGGCGCTGTAGGCGCTCGCAGTACCGATGCAAATGAGCGGAGTGGACTGGTATTCACCCTGCAGTAAATTATTTGAGCCCATAGCCTCCGACATTTGGTAGTCGCGCCTCGCAAGAGCGCGAGTCGCCTTTTTCATTGTCTCGCGCTTCTGTCTGCATTGCAGTTCCGTTTCGTTCATCCCACCCGCTTCGACCTCGCCGCCTTACCCCGCGGCCTTATTAGGCTGTCTCTCCACAACGTATTCGATGTGCGTCAAAGCTATCAGAGTTCCAAAAGCCTCGACGCGATCTCGGCACCAAGCGGTCCTTCAAAGAAGGCGAGAATTATTGGCGGTTTGGTTGGGTCTCGGCAAATGACAGCTTGTGCGCCGCATCATAATGAAGCTTCAAAAAGCCCTTCCTTCTCGTTTTTGGTGGTGTCGGTGTGGTTGCCCTGCTTTGAACGTGTCCGACGTATATCTTGTATTACATCTTTCGCGTCCGCTATTATTATGCAGGCAGGCGCACTGCAACCTACTTGTTGGCAATAGATTAATCGTTCTACTGCACGCACTCATTCCGGCGATTGTCTATAGAACTATGCAGCGTACTATTCTCGCGGCAGCCGAGCAATGCTTTTCCCGAAGAGTATCTCTATTATGGTTCTGTCGAGTGTTCCAGATAGTGGCCATGTTTTTTAAATAAACCGCAAAATTCGGTTTCTTAACCTACCCCGCTACGAGTTTGTGCAGCTTTGCCCACAGGTGAGTGCATTTGTGTTTTTGTAAAATGTGTAAGCAGCGAACTTTCCTCTTTTTCCTCAAATAAACTCGCTTTGGCAAATTTTACACAAAACGTACCGTCTGTGGAGCTACGTTGCAAAATATCGTAAAGCGCGATAGGC
>JAZHYW010064422.1:0-14197 GCA_037355805.1 Ixodes ricinus
CTATTGGCGACGTGACCGATCGAAAGCGTCGCGGTGGTCGGCCCTCCACGATTGGCCGAATGCTGACTTTGACGTCAGCAAAGGATTCCTCATCGACGGAAATAAGAGTAATGTAAGAACTTCGATTTTGACGGTGTTGGCAGTATTGGTTTAAAAGCGCAATGATTTCCAGCTTCCACCATGCTAATTACAAACACCATCGAACTTGTTGTTCACAGGGTAATGACGTCACGAGAGGTAACCATAGGAGGGCGCCACCCAAACATCTCGCCGCTAATACTTCGTTTCAGCTTCGGTTCAGACGCAGCCGATGCTACAAGCGCGAGCATGTGGCCCAGAACAGTGCTTGCACTGCACGAGCGCGCGTGCTTGGCAGGGATGCTGAAAGCCCCGAGCTCGCGCTTGTAGCTTTGGCTGCGTCTGGACCGAAGCTGAAACGAAGTATAGTCAAAAGCGTCTGACTCGCAACTGAAGGGTTGTAAGTTCAAATCCCGCCTAAAATTCTTAATTTTTTTTCAAGCAAAGGAATTATTTTAAAAGGGAAATCATTTGAGACATGCGGCGACCTTTTATTCGCATTACATGTCATGTTTTAATCACTCTCATTCCACACGTGATGTCACATTTCACGTGAGCATTGTGGGTTGTTTTAAATTCTTGCTCGAGGGCATGTAGCTCTGACGTCACCACCCTATCGACCAATCAAGATTTTCCAGTCACGTCACCGGCATCGGCTTTTCTGCGGCATGAGCTCCTTAACGCTATCGCGTTAAAATCATCAATTAGCAAGGGTGATGCTCATTTGCAAATTAAATTGACCGGCATCTTGTCAAGAACAAACCTCAACAGCCAAGCTATGCCAGCTTCTCCCGAAGAAGATCGACCGGCGATCTTCTTCTCTCAAAGCCGTAACCTGCGGCGTGCCTCAGGGTAGCATACTGGGCCCTCTGCTCTTTAACATTTTTATAAACGACGTGGTAAATGTTAGTACTCTTGCGCAGTTTGTAACATATGCCGACGCCACCAGCCTTTTTGTGTCGGGCGTAGACGCAGAAAGCTTAATTATTAACGGGAACGATATTCTCGCGCAATTTGGCAGATGGTCTGAGGTAAATTGCCTTAAAATTAATGTAAACAAAACCAAGGCACTCGTATTTCGGTCATTGAATAAGCACGTCTCCTTCACTAAATCCCTTACCTTAAATGGTACAGTAATCGATATAGTTAGACACCACAAAACGCTGGGCGTAATTTTCTCTGAGCATCTGCCGTGAGATCGCCATATTGATAATTTGGTGAGCAGGTTGTGCAGAGTCATGCCGCTCAATATTGCCTGTTAACATTAAACTCATGATTTATCATGCCCTTTTCCGGTCTCATATAAATTATTGTCACCTCTTGTGGGGCACAACAACAACTTCGAAGTTAAACAAAATACTGTTACTTCAATAAAAGATACTACGCATCATCGCGGATGTATACTACCTATATCACACTAAACCGCTGTTCGAAACATTCAAGATTATTGCCATTACAAATATGCACGTGTATCGTCTTTTGTATGCTTTCCTTTTCGGAACAAATGAATTCATTGAATTTCTTTGGCGCACCTCGGACTTGAATAAAAAGGAAATCTCGATCAGTATGCCCTGCTCTGAGGTATGGTATGTTCCTCATTTCCGCACGAATCATGCTTTACAATCACTTCGCCAAATGTTACCTTCTCTACTCAACAGGTACCATCTAGAAAACATAGATGTATACTCTCTGACTAGAGCTGAATTGTATACGTGTTTTATCTAACGCGGATGTCTCTGTATGACATTTTTTTTTTCTCGCTTTCGCATAATATGCTTGCTGCCGAACGTTCCTGCGCCCTCACTTGTTTACTCTGTTTATTGTTACTTAAGTACATGCCTAGTTGGTAAGAGAAACTCTATATGTTGTATAACGAGTATTTTCAATGTATAACACTTTTCAGCCAGATTGCTATGCTTGTTTTGCTTTAGGGCCCCAGACCCAGTCAAGTTACCATATGGTAGCTTTTTATCTGGAGGCCCGCCAGAGTAAATTTCTGGAAACAAAGATTTCATTTCATTTCATTTCATAAGAAAATGTTCACTTGGGCAAGCGCTATTTTGGGCCAGATTCTATCTGAGGGCGAATGTGCGTATAGATTAGAGCGAACAATGGCGATTACTCCTTGCTGCATGATTTGTCGCATGCATGCGGTGCTGAGTGTAAACAATGTTTGGTTAGAACAAGCATTTTGATTGCCGCTCGGTGCTTCTATAAAACATAGACTGAAAGGAAGTATTCTAAAACGTTTTTTGGCATTTTGAAACTTTCATTGCTTTTAGCTCAGTTGTGTCGTCACCTTATACATATATATTGTGAAGCGTATTTCGTAAACCATATTTCGTACTATATATGGCCACGAGGTGCTCGTTTTATAATTTTATGTGATGTATTTAATTCCTTGGTTCAAGGACAGAATCACGATATCACTTCTAATACTGCGACACAAAGTTGTACTAATCACGGGTATTTTAGGCGAGCTACCAAAATTCGCGACAATATTTTATACCGTGTAAATAAATCAGCTTGAACTTTAGAATTTTACTTAAACTCGAAGAAATGACAAGAAAATACAGTATAACTCTAAATTTCAATCTGATCTGTTTACAGGTATGTACCAACAAGCTCAACACTTCACTCTTGTACTTAAACATTTTGATTCAGGTAAAATATATGTTACTGGTAAACAAAGGGATGTTGAGTCGTATGAACATGACGTTATGTACGTTAATGTAGATTATCTTCTACTCTTGCGTCGAAATTAAATAACTGAATTTCATATTTTTGGTACCTAAATACTAAAGTAAATTGCAAGGGCGATCGATGAAACTATATAGTTAATCGTTTCATGGCGCAAATAGTGTATATGGCCAGAACAACGCGGAAAATACATTCTCAATTTAGCGGTTCAAACCGGTTCGAACCGGTTCAAACCGGTTTGAACCGTTATTTTTTGCTCCCCGGAACTGAACCGGAACCGAACCGAAAGCCGTGAACCCGAACCGGAACCGAACCGATAAAAATTTCGGTTCGACACTCTGATCTGCTGGCTCCTGTCAAACCGCCGGAGGCCAGCCTAGAGAGAAACCATGTTCGAGGCGCTAAGCGAGCATTTCTCACCGAAGCCGTCGGAGGTCGTTGCAAGCTTGGATGCGTCATGAAGGTGAGACAGCGGCGGATTCTTTGCTTGTCTGAACAAGCTGGCAAACGATTGCGGATTCGGCGCGTTCTGAAATAGGAATGCTGCGAGATCGCACCGTCGGAGGTATTAACAACAAGATGATACAAAGGCGACTCCTAGAGATTCCAGATTTGACCCTGGACCTCGCAAAAAAGACGGTCGTTGCAATGGAAGCAGCGAAGAAAGATTGCGCAGATGCTATCGACGTCTATCCAGCCAAACCCCGCGTCAGCTAACGCCGTGTCACGCGATGCAGCTGTGAAGCCGAAGCGGAAGACTGGCACCATTTCGTGTTTTCGTTGCGGAGGCGGGCATTACGCCACACAGTGCAGTCATGCAAGCACCACGTGTCACAAGTGTCGGGCCAAGGGCCATCTGGCACGAGTGTGCAAGGGGAAGACACCGGATGCGACCGGCGGCGGCCGACCACGTCCACGAGAATACCGAAATCGGTCCACACCTTGGACGAAGCGGGCCAGTTGCAAGATGTTTCACTGCGAGAAGTCTACGAGATGTGGGAAAGGACATCTTCTGCAGTCGACGGCCAACCTTTCTGAGTGGAGGTTACGGTGAACGGGACTCCTTGTTGATGGAACTTGACACGGGAGCTAGCGTGTCTGCTGTGTCAAAGGAAACATTTCGACGCGAATTTCCATCAAGGCAGCTGGATCCGTCGCGCGTCATGCTGAAAAGCTATTCAGGTGAACTTTCCCCAGTTCAGGAAGCCTTACTGCAACGGTGAGACTTGGAAACCGCGAGTGTCAGGACAGCCTGTATGTCGTCCCTGGCACCTGCCCATCTCTGCTAGGACGTGGCTGGATGAAAGGCCTCGGCATCGAGCTTTCCAAGGCGAAGGATGTCAACGTGGTGACTTCTGTTGCGAACCTCGTTGCTGAATACTCCAGTATCTTCGAGGAAGGTCCAGGAACGCTCAAGGGCGTTGCCGCAAAGATAAATCTTCAGGACAACGCCAAACCAAGGTTTTCAAGCCACGTGCAGTTCCATTTGCGATGCTTGACAAAGTCAACGAGGAGTTGCAACGCATGGAACCGGGGTCCTACGTCCAGTGAGGACTTCGGGATGGGCTGCCCCTATTGTACCGGTCCTAAAACAAAATGGACAGATTCGCATCTGTGGAGACTTCAAAGTCACTGTGAATCCTGTGACTGTACCCGAAAAGTACCCCATTCCGCGAGTGGAGGACCTGTTTGCTAAGCTGAGTGGAGGCGAGAAATTCAGCAAGTTGGACTTAAAAGATGCATACCTACAAGTTCCACTTGATGAGAAGTCGTCCAAACTGGTTACCATCAACACTCCACGGGGTCTTTACCAGTACACTCGCCTGCCGTTCGGTGTGACCTCTGCACCATCTATCTTCCAACGTTCGATGGAGAACCTATTGCAAGGACTTAAAGGGATACTTCAACGAAATTTGAAATATATCCGTCGTGTTCAAAAATAGGTTGAATATGATCCACAATATCCGTAAATGACAATCGCACGTTTGTATTTTGAGCCTGGTGGCTGTATTTTTTGTTATAAACGGCCCACTCTGGCAAGCGCTCGGAGAAGGCCCAGCTTAGAGCACGTGACATCCGACGTAATCGTGACGTAGTTCGTCTCGGGACAAGCAAAGCTACCGCGAGGCTGACGTCGAGAGGATGGCCTAGCCGTCCCAGCCACCGAAGCGGCTGCTTTTGTACGAATTTTGAGTGACGGGTTAATCTTCTATAATCTTGTAGCGGGACAATAGCGACTTCTGCGACACACAAAGGCATTCTCGGGAAGAGGGAGTTCCTCCTTTCCCCTCTTCTCTCGTCGTGGCCGGAGGCGAGACACTCACCGTCACTAGCTGTCAAGGTTCCTTGACGGGCATTACAAGCGAGGCGTTAGCGACATCCACCAGGTGCTCTTTGCTAATCGTTTAATTCGATTTAAAGTTCCTTTTCGTGTCTTTCCTAACAAGATATTGGTGTGTCCGATGTGATACTGCTCCTTTGAACACATATAGACCATAAAATAAGCGCCGAAATTTCGTTGTAGTATTCCTTTAAGCACGTCGTTGTATATTTCGACGACATTCTAGTGACAGGGCGAAACGACCAAGACCACCTGGAGAACCTGAGCCAAGTGTTGAGTCGGCTACAGCAAGCTGGGCTGAAGCTGAAACTGTCGAGTGCGACTTCTTGGTTCCCAGGTTAAATACTTGGGTCATGTCGTTAGCTCTGCGGGATTCCAACCAAACCCGGAAAAGACTGAGGCAGTTCTGAAAGCTCCAAGGCCTACGGATGTAAAAACACTGCAGAGCTACCTGGGACTGGTCAATTTCTATTGTCGGTTCCTGCCAAACTTGTCCAGCGTCCTACATCCGTTAAACCATCTTCTGGTGGCAAAGACGCCTTGGACATGGGGTGCGGACCAAGAACAGGCTTTCGTCAGAGCAAGGAGTTACTGATGTCTGCTGCGGTATTGGCACATTATGACCCGAAGAAAGCAGTGGTGCTGACCTGCGATGCGTCGCCGTATGGAATTGGGGCTGTCCTTGCTCACCGAGAAGAGTCGGGTGCTGAGAGACCAATGGCGTTTGCTTCTAGAGGTCTTCTGGCGGCTGAGCGCAACTACAGTCAGCTTGACAAGGAAGCCCTGGCTCTGATTTTGGCGTGACTAAGTTCCGGCAATACCCGTGGGGTCGTGACTTCGAAGCGGTCACAGACCACAAGCCCTTGCTGGGGCTGCTTGCTGCGGACAAGCCTGTACCTGAGACCTGTTCGCCACGTGTGCTGCGTTGGGCACTGATGCTCTCGGCGTATAGCTACAAACTGAAGTACAGACCTGGTTCAAACATAGCAAATGCAGATGCCTTGAGTAGGTTGCCTCTGCCTGTTCCTGCATGTTCCATCGAGCGGCCAGCCGAGGTATTTATGCTCGAGGGGCCTATCCTCGGGTATTACTTGCGTCTGTCGTGGCCGACGTCACTTCAAAGGACTTGACTTTGGTGAAGCTTCGAGATTATTTGTGGTCTGGAGCTGAGCTGCATGACCCAGAGTTGAAACCGTACACTGCTCGAACAACCCAGCTGTGCGTACAAGAGAACTGTATCCTGTTGGGGTCAAGAGTCGTCATACCAGGATCCTTACAACCAGAGGTTCTACGACTCCTGCATGAAGGTCATCCAGGGATTGCTAAAATGAAGGCCGTGGCTAGAAGCCATGTATGGTGGACATTGTTAGATGAAGACATTGCGGCTACAGTGCGAGGATGCCGTGAGTGTCAAGAAAACCAGCGACTCGCACGACCAGCACCGATGATGCCGTTTACGCGAGAAATTTTCGACAAAGTCCACCGTGGGTATTGGCAACTGTGACCGACACTCCAAGTGACCACATCACAGATGTCACACTCCCAGATGGCCGGTGTTGGAGACGTCATGAAGGACATCTGCGTCCTGACCTAGCCCAACCTAGGGCATCATCGGAGCTGCGACCAGAGCCGGTGGATCAGGCCGCTCCTCCTGATGACAGTATGCCCGCTCTCGCTGAAGCTGAACCACTAGATGCCTCTGCCCAAGCGGTGCCTACAACTGTAACAGCTCAATACCCGCATGAAGATACTCAGCCTGTTCCTGGCACTCCACTACTGAGGAGAAGTAATCGAGCTCAAAGGCCTCCTGTGCGTTTTTCACCATGAAGATCGGTGGGACCTCCGCTAATTTTGTTAGGGAGAAGGAGTGTGATAGGCAGCCAGATGGCGCCCCCTGCGCACCTGGTATATAAAGAGCACGTCGCACGAGATTAAACCAGATTACCACTGGGCAAGCTTGCGCGTACTCGTCAATGCCCCGCTGTCCCGGGAACTCAGTGATCATTACACTGGCTCGTCCACATACCTCGAAACGCCAACAGAAAGGCTCAAATACAAAAATACAACAAGAATGTGTTAAGACAAGCTATACGTCTCAGGCTTGTGCTAAAGCTTCGAGGTCTGGCCATTTAGGTGAGCTTAGAGACCACAAATGACGCTCTCGGGACCAGAAAACATGAGATAACGACCGTTAATAGTCCACGCTCTGTGTATAATCTCTTGTCAACGTGTCGATCGAAACCGAAACCGTGCCACTCTCCTCCCTGGCCAACTAGTTCCCAGAGTGCAACGCGCGCCGTGTTGCATGCAGGGCTTTATGGAAGTAGTCTATTCGTAATGGCCGCTCGGGAAGTGCCGCCTGTTGCTCGAGCAGCTTCCGGCATTCCGGCAATCTTTGCTA
The DNA here is from genome assembly GCA_037355805.1 of Ixodes ricinus. NCBI lineage: Eukaryota > Metazoa > Arthropoda > Arachnida > Ixodida > Ixodidae > Ixodes > Ixodes ricinus. The sequence continues at coordinate 7,521 of JAZHYW010064422.1, forward strand.
GAAGCTCCTGAGCCATTCCTGCCGCTCGTGCGTCGAACACGTGTTAGCGCCGCGATTGCGAAAACGTCTTCGAAGTGACTGCGGCGGCCGCGGAAAGGGATTCCCAGGCAGTTGAATGACGGGAAGGCATCCGCCGATCCCGGAGCAGTGGTCATGTTTAGGGTTGCTCGTTTTCGGGTAAAACCTGATCGTACCCGATTTTTACACCCCGAACATGTTTTAGGAGAATCGGGTTAAACCCGATTTCTCCCCGAATTCCAAAACCACATAACCAACCTTTACTTTTGCGCCGCACGGAGTTTGCGGTGCACACACGCTAGCTACCCTACCTCGGAACAGTAGTGACTTATAGTTAATTTCGCAAGCTGCGTGCAGCACTGTGGACGCCACTCGACTCTCAGCCAACCGCCCAACGAGCGCGCCTAGCTCACCGTGACATTCTACGGAGGCCGGCTGAGGAAAAGCACCAATAGGCCTTGAGGCCTCGGAGGAACATTTCCGTCCCCCGTTGTGCAGGTGGAACCGCCTCGGCACGCAACATAGCTTCGGCCCTGCTGAAGGCAGCTTGTGAAATGCGCTATCAATCCCCTTTGACCGCTGAGGTGTCGATGCTTAGCGAGATGGCCATGCTACCTGTCTCTCGGGTAGCATGGCCATCTCGCTGGCGTCCAACCGTTCTTACGAACAACGTCCGAGCCAGTTAGTCGCGTAAACAGATCGGGAAAATTTAACAGGTTTATTCCATAGCAAAATATCTGATCGAAGACTACCGTCCCTCGAACGGTCGGGGTTTTTGTTGACACCTGGGGGAGAGGAGGATTCTGTGGGCGTGCTTCTGAAGCGACCGACGGCGATCGGAGCTGGAAAACCCTGATGTCCCCCCGATTACCAGCTTTAAACAGACCCCTAATCTTAACGCGTTAGCCTTAAAAAACTCTTGATAGGCCCCCCAATAAAGAAAAAGAAACGATTGTTTTACTGAGTACATTTGTAAATTTAACCTGAAAAAACCCGAATTTCGGAATGTTTCTACAAAAAACCCGATTTCTCCCCGATTATCAGCTTGAAAAATAGCACCCGATTTTTACCTCCCGAATTTAAAAAAATATAAAACCCGAAAACGAACAACTCTAGTCATGTTCCATGGGGATCAGTAGGCGGCGCGACCCCGTTCGGATCGTGTGCTCCATTCCGGATCTGGTCAACTGATCCCGGCGCGCTCCAAAACGCCCAGTGGAATTCGCCATCAGTGAAAGCAAAATCATATCTTGCAATAAAATAGCTTGTTTTCAGGGATGTCACATTTGGGGATTAGCAATTTGAGGGTTGCAAGTACAGCGTGGGCAGAGTCAGCAGTGGGGCTTATTTTATGTGCATCTAGTACATCTCGTCAGAACCCCCCCAACTTACGGGAGACTTTAAGCACTGATTAGAAGTAAATAATCATAATAAGGCTTTGACGACACGCGTGCAAGGCAAAATTTGTTTTAGACATTTTGCTTTAGAACAATTACTACTGCAGACGCCAGCACGTGCGACGCGTGTAACTACACTCGTAGCATACACCTCGGTGCTTGGGAAATTTAGAAAAAGGTCTTTTGGGACGCTTGCTTTTGTGTGCTATCAATACCCGGCCGATTGAGTCAAGGCAATCCACTTTCCAAAGACGTTGCCATGCCGACAATTATTGCATTCATTTAGGCTTAGAGAATGGCCAGAATCGAGACTATCTAAAAAATGCGGCGAGGTCATTGCTCATGCTTTGCGATTTAAGCGAGGTAAGGCAAAGCGAAAGCCTCCTGTACCATTCGTCGCTGACTAACGCGCCCGATAGTTGCAGCTACAACGACATTATTAGTTTTAAAGCGAGCGGCGCTCACTCACCGGGGCACCGCCATGTTTCCCCGCATCCCTACCGAGCCAGTCACGTGATTTCAAAATCCCTCTCCTAGGTACTGCGGCTAACTTTAGCCGTGGTTAGCGCTTCGAGCAAACGGGCCAAGATGACCAAGAATATACAGTGCGAGACAAACATCTAGAGGACAAGTGGATGTTTTCTCTAATGTTCGTGCAAATTAGATTTTCATAAAAATTTTCATGAGACGTTTGTGTTTTGTGAAGAAAAAATGTATGGCAAATTGCTAAGCAATTCTGTTAGATACGTGAAACGTTCCAGCACCACAAATGTTCAGCGATAGCTACACCTCGTGGTTGCACGTAATGCTTAAATTTCCCGCTAAATTTGGTGGGGAAGCTGAAGTGGCGTAAAGATCACGTGACTCCCCTTTCAGGCCACGTGACAATAATTTCCCTGCTATATTTAGCAGGGAAACTGAATTGGTAGTGTTGAGGTCATGTGACGTAAATTTTCCTGCTAAATCTAGCGGGGAAACTGAATCGGTGTTTAGGTCATGTGGCATCATGTAACGTGATGTAAATTTTTCTGCTGAATTTAGCGGGAAAATTGGGTATGTATGTCACGTGACATGACATCATGTGACATTATTTTCCCTGCTAAATTTAATGGGGAAACTGATTTTAGTGTAGAGGCCACGTGACATGACGTCATGTAACATTATTTTCCCGCTAAATATAGTGGGGAAATTGAATTGGCGTTGAGGTCATGCAGCTGACAATTGTTCCGCTAAATCTAGTGGGGAAACTGATTTTGTGTAGAGGTCACGTGGCACTAAGTTATTTGACATTATTTTCCCCGCTGAATTTAGCGGGGAAACTGAATTGGTGTTGAGGTTATACGACGTCCATTTTCTCTCTAAATCAAGCAGGAGAAACTTAATTCGGGATCCCGAAATCCAGAGCTAGCCAAAGGATGTTTCACGTTAAAAATTGATGGTTGAGGCAAATTTGTAGAAACCACAGGAATGATTACGTATGAATGCAATAGCATTTATCGTTGCACACCGCCAAATTTAGGAGGGAACCTGAATTGCTGCATGGGTTGCGATTTCAACTCTTCCACTAAATTTAGTGGGAAACTACCGCTAAATTTAGTGCCGTCCTCTAGTACAACGCTAAATCCTTGTGGTCCCTGAGATCACCCTAGAGGTCATCCTTGAAGTTGTCATTTGCAGTCATAGAAAAGGCGTGAGGCGAGATTTGTACTATTGGTAAAGTCATGTGTTAAAGTCATGATCGTCCAAAACGGCAAACTGCTTCTTTATCTTTTCTTTTTATTTAACTCTGCCCTATGAGCCTATCCTGACAAAATAAAAATTAAAGGGCAACTCCGGTCCATACTTTCGATTTTGGGATTATGACTGTTTTTAGCGCAATCAGCGTCCCTGAATTGCAAGGTGCAATTTTTTTCTCGTTATTGTGCGTGGTTTTAAAGATATCGACACCTCAAAGTTTTGTTTGGGGCGCAGCCAACAAAACCAAAACTAGCCGCTTGCGGCCCTGGCAACACTGGAAATCAGCCGCTATGTGAACGTGACGTCAGGATCGCTCTCGTTCAACGAGTACGCAGGCCGAGCAGCACCTACCTCTGTTGCGCTAGCCATCTAAAGAGGTAAGCTGATATTGTTTTAATTCTGTATACGTGGTAGTTATCCAGCATATGTAGCAAGAGTTAGTGTGTGAGCATGGAAAACCCGTGAACTCGTTCAGTGCCGTACTCGGCAGCCGCCGCCGTACTCGGCGCTTGTATACCCAAAAGCTAGCGACTGGAAAACGAGTGCACTTGTTCGGTGCCGTACTCGGCAGCTGTCGCCATACGTGCGGTCTTCCGTACTCGTCGCTAGGCCTAAACGGTCATCGGGGCTCCGTGGATGAAGCGGCGTTGCTTTACGCCGCGTTGCCAGTGACGTACAATACTGGGGGCCCTTCGCTTTCGCGCTGCGGGTCATTCCCAGACACGAAGCTTTGAGGCTCTCCGGCGTGGGCCGCGGTGCCCGAACAGACGTGTGTTGGGCTGTACACATCAGTTTTTCGTCCTTTTTTCCCTCGGGCGTGTAAACGCCGAAGTCCAAAATCCACTCGTCGAACAGCGTTCACCCACACCTTGTCCAGTTTCCGGTCCGTTGGAAACTTGTGAAAAAGCACCTCCGGGTTGCGCAGCGGGCTATTTGAGCAGCCCACAGCGCTACAAATTGTACTCGGCATCTCTCGAGGAACAGCTGGGCAGTCTTGGGCGCACCGAGTTGCTCGCTAAAACGAGTCTTGGAGTCCTCACAAGCAAATTAACAAAAGGCAATACCGAAGCTACACGAGCTACAGATAAAAGCAACGGCTAAACACGCCAATCACAAGCCGAAGTAGCGGTGGTAGCGGCTCAAAGAAGTGCACTCCGCGCAACGCTTGGACCGGAGGCAAAAAGAGAATGATACTGACCTCACGGCCCAATGTTGCTTTAGCGATCGGCAACCCGCTGGCCGCCCGCTAATGAGCAGCGGCTGCGCGGTCATTTTTATTATCGGCATTAGTTAAGAATGCGGCGTCCCCCGGACGTAATTTTTTGGCTGGGGTCGTATTTTGTGTTACTACAGCGATACCAGTAATTTATTTCATTTTGAGTTTTGGTCGGAGTTGCCCTTTGACAGAGCTTGAGCCCATAGAAAACTGTCCATTTTCTGCTACGCCAGTGAGTGGCAGCGCGTCCCCATCTTCTAAAAGGCACCACAAAAACAGCTGACAGCGGCGGAGAAGCGGCCGTCATGCTGACGACCTGCTGTGCTTGTTGCAGTGGTCGCAAGTGTCTGTGAGTGCAGAATAGAGCGGTTTTTTTGGTTGCTCCAATCACAACAAACGCAGTCGTAGCTAATGCGCTCGTTGGAAGTGTCCAGATCAGTTTGTGCAGTCTGTATAGCTAAAGAAGAAACGGCTGCAGTTTCACCGCTTGCCTACTCAAGGAACCATGTTGAAGCACTTGGTGCAGGCTCATCGGTTTGAGGAATCCATGTACGCTCGCAACATTCCGTACACTGGATTCGCCACTCCTTGTCCGATTCAGACGAGCAACTGGAGTCTTTGTCGGAAGACTCGCCACACTTTCCAACAGGCGTACCTGCATATGGGACCAGACCCATGCTGTTGCTGTCGCGCAACATATCTAACTGAATTTCGCTCAGCTGCGTTGTGTCCATGGCTATCGCGGTGATGAGAGGCGCCGATTCGGAAGGTATGTAAAACCATAAAGCTATGGTAAAACCTACCAGCACACCGCCAGCTAGCTCGACACTAACGCTCCCATTCTCCTACATCTGAGAGAACTTTCAGTGCCAGAGTATGTCACGGCCGTCAAAATTACACCGCGGCTTGTTTTGCGGCAAGTTGGAGAAAAAGAATAACTCTGATAGTTTATTAATTTTTCGTGTAAAAGTTAATAAACCGAAACAAAAACGGATGCCTGTTCAGCATTCGGTGAATGTTGAAGGTTTAATGTAAAAGTTATTTGGCAAAAATAAAGAAGTCATTTCATGGTCCCCTTAAAAACAACATGACAAAGCAATGGCTGACTTTCTATCCTGTTCATTTTTCCCCTACGCTATCCTAGTACCTGGCAAAAAGCCCGCTTCCTCCGTCTAGCCTTCACCTTCCCGTATATAAAAACCCAAAGTTTACCTTGCCTCACACTCTTTCCTTACCTTTCCATGAACCTAACACAAACTTCAGTCGTAACGCTTGCTTTTCTCCCCTCGAAGCATAATCCATATCACTCTACACATTTTCAGCTGAGCTCTGGGCTCCACTGAGGACACATCCCTGGTAGAGGATCCCCAAATCAGCAAGGACCCCTAGGAGTGGGCAGACAAATGTACAAGCACTGCTCTAGACCATGACCACTTGTGGTCTAGATGCTGCTACCACCCTCGTTGTATGGAAGAGGTTGAAACGAAAACCTTACCACAACTTGAGGACTGGATCGGTTCCATTCCGATTGCTGTCTGCGGTCAGGTTTGTAAGTTGGCTCGTAAAATCACGAAGAATGCCGGCATCCCTTGTGATGACTAGGACCAAATGAAAACAGAAATAACCATAATTAAGATAACAAAGCAAGCACATCAAGTTAGCCAGACAGCTATAGGGATAACACCACACAACGGAATGCCGTGTGCCTAGCAATGGCTGTAGCTTCCATGTGTTAACACAGTAACTTTTTTGTTTTTCTTTCTGCCACATTGCCATTACAGTAAAATTCCTATCAATTAAAAAGAGACTTGCAAAAGATAAAATCTGAGATAACTATACTGCTGGAACCCATTAGTTTTCCTTATAGGTTTGGTCAATTCGGTTTGTAAGCAGAACTTTATTTTTCTGGATAAATTCAATTGAAGCCTGAGACCCTCGGATCCACCTATTCCAAAAGCCGCCCGTTCCTCTTGCCAAAAGAAATTTCGAGGGCTGCTTAATGCTCAACATTATTAGCATTTCAACATTGCAAACAGTTTCAAAATTTCTTCAAATTGGGAAAATACATTTTTGGGGAACAAACTGGCAGCTGCAGGAGATGTCAGGGATTACAAAAAACACTTGAATTAGGAAAATAAATAGCTGAAATGTGCTAATTAACTTGTTAATAGTAAAAATAAACATGGTTTCATTTCAAAGCATTTTAAGACTCATCAAAAACACTCAAATCAGTCGATCATTGGAAAACTTTAAGCACATGTGAAGCATTAAAGTGTGCTAAAGTTTCCACTCATCCAGCAGGCAAAAGT
>JAZHYW010064424.1:0-42184 GCA_037355805.1 Ixodes ricinus
TCCCGGTACTTTTCACCGCTGGATCTGAAGAGCGGTTACTGGCAGATCGAAGTCGACGAACGGGACCGAGAGAAGACAGCTTTCGTCACGCCGGATGGACTGTACGAGTTCAAGGTGATGCCCTTCGGACTATGCACGGCGCCAGCAACTTTCCAGCGTGTCATGGACACCGTACTGGCAGGACTGAAGTGGCAGAGCTGTCTTGTCTACCTTGACGACGTCGTTGTATTTTCAAGTGACTTCGATGAGCACTTGCGACGACTCCGAGCTGTCCTCCAAGCCATACAGACCGCACGACTCACCCTTAAGCCGTCCAAGTGCCGGTTCGCCTATGACGAACTGAAGTTCCTAGGCCACGTGGTTAGTAACGACGGCGTGCGCCCAGACCCCGAGAAGACTCGCGCCGTTGCGGCATTTCCAGCGCCTTCGGACAAGAAGGCCGTGCGAAGATTCCTTGGACTTTGTGCCTACTATCGACGCTTCGTCCGCGATTTTGCAAGGATTTCCGCACCGCTCACAAAACTTACGAAGGACGCCGAGAAGTTCGAATGGGCCGAGGAGCAGCAGCACGCATTCGACGAGCTGAAGCAACGACTCCAGACTCCTCCTGTTCTCGGACACTTCGATCAAGACGCGGAAACCGAGATTCATACGGACGCAAGTAACGAAGGGCTTGGCGCGGTACTGGTTCAAGTGCAAGAAGGCACCGAGCGAGTCATCGCCTACGCAAGTCGGACACTGTCCAGAGCGGAGAGAAATTACTCCACGACTGAAAAAGAATGTCTTGCGGTCGTCTGGGCCATCACGAAGTTTCGCCCGTACTTATACGGGAGTCCTTTCCGCGTTGTCACGGACCACCACTCGCTCTGCTGGCTTGCGAACCTAAAGGACCCTTCAGGACGTCTCGCTCGATGGAGCCTCCGACTGCAGGAGTTCAACATGACTGTGGTCTACAAGTCAGGCCGCAAGCACAGCGACGCCGATTGCTTGTCCAGAGCCCCTGTCGATACATCCCCCGGAAGCCGCGACGACGATGACGACGAGTGCTTCCTAGGCGCGGTGAACACCGACGACATGGCACGACGTCAAAGAGACGATCCTGAGTTGCGCGCCCTAATCGAGCACCTCGAAGGACGAGGGGGTACTATCCCCCGTGTCTTCTTGAGAGCCCTGCCGACCTTCGTCCTCCGAAAAGATGTGCTTTACAAGGAGAACTTCGGCGACAACAGCTCGCCATGGCTGCTGGTAATCCCTGCCGACCTTAGAGAGGAGATCTTCCAAGCCTGTCACGACGACCCAACGGCTGGGCACCTTGGCTACAGCAGGACACTCGCCAGGATTCGAGAAAAATACTACTGGCCAAGGCTACCGAAGACCGTTCACCTCTACACCCGATCATGCCACGAGTGTCAGCGACGCAAGAAACCGCCGACGAAGCCGTCAGGACTTCTGCATCCGATTGCTCCCCCGTCTACGCCGTTCCAGCAGATCGGAATGGATTTACTTGGCCCGTTCCCGCCGTCAACATCGGGAAACCGCTGGATAATCGTCGCCACAGATTATCTGACACGGTACGCCGAGACGAAAGCCCTTCCATCAGGTACGGCTGTTGAAGTCGCCAAGTTTTTCATCGAGTCCATTGTCCTCCGGCACGGCGCCCCCGAAGTCCTCATTACCGACCGTGGATCATCGTTCATGGCCCAGCTGACGCAGGAGATCCTTCGTCTCAGTGGCACCGGCCACCGTCGAACCACTGCGTACCATCCGCAGACAAATGGACTAACAGAACGGCTAAACAAAACCATCGCCGACATGATCTCAATGTATGTCGACGTAGAGCACAAGACTTGGGACGAGGTGTTACCCTACGTCACATTTGCTTACAACACGGCGGTGCAAGAGACTACAGGAGTAACACCGTTTCAGCTGGTGCATGGCAGAAAAGTGTCGACCATGCTCGACGCAATGCTACCCCACGAACCAGCTGACGATGGGATACCCGACGCCCAGGTGGTTGCTCAACGAGCCGAAGAAGTTCGCCAGCTCGCCCGACTCCGAATTCAAGATCAACAACGTGTCGACGCTACCCGGTACAACCTTCGCCGAATCGACGTTCGCTTCAAGCCCGGAGACCGTGTGTGGGTTTGGACCCCGATACGACGACGCGGTCTAAGCGAGAAACTCCTGAAGCGCTACTTCGGACCCTACAAAGTTCTTCGCCGACTCGGGGACCTGAACTACGAGGTGATGCCCGACGGAACACGGACTTCATCACGCCGCCCTCCACGACCGGAAGTCGTCCACGTCGTGCGCCTCAAGCCGTATTACGCACGATAAGACTGTGAACTGTGATCTCGTGCAACGCTCGATAGGATTGTTTTGCCAGCCTCAGTATTTTCCCATTCTTTTGTTTGTCTTGCTCTGTTTTGTTGCCTTCCACGTGGCATCGAGACGATGCCTTTTTAAAAGGGGGAGTAATGCCACGCGCGTCGGTGAGCATGCGCGTGCGTGGCCGAGTGGTTACCGCGCTTGACTTTCGTGCGGAGGCCCAGGGTTCGATTCCTGGGAGTTCCGCGTATTTTATTTATACTTTCAGTTTAATGTTCTGGTGAATTCGAGAACATTGTTGTTTATTCTAGGCCCGAATGTTCGACGCGTCGAACCTTCTACGCCGATTATTCCAGAAGCCCACGCGTGTACATAAGGGGCTTCGCGTGGCGAGCCAAAGTCAGTTTCGCTCCAGCGTTCGACTCTGCTGACACGCCGACTTCGACGCCCGCGACGCTCTGCTTTCCTCTGTCCCTTTTATTTATTTTTGGGCACAAGTTCGCCCCATTAAACGTTTAGTTTCTTCAGTTATTTTCGCCTCATCACTTGTCATTCGTGACAGATCAACCTAGATATTTTACAAATACAGAACAAAAAATAAGCATTGAGCAACTTGTTAATTAAAGTTTCCTCTGTAATAGTCTAACTCATACAATACCAGATATTTTGAATAAATTTCGATAATCCAAAGGAATTACCATATTTATCTGTATACTTGGTTTGCAGGATAAACAATTACCGGACACTAAAGACTGCTTACGTGTAGGAAGGAGAAAGCATTATAGTTCAGCGGGAGAAATGTTTTCGAGCAATGCTTTTACAGGAAAAAAGTTTAGGACGACCCCTAGGACAACGTCAATGACGTCGTCTAGGACGACAACGAGGACGACCTCTCTGATGACCTCAAGGACGACGTCTAGGATGACTCCAATAACGACGCCTGGAGGACGAAATCCATGACGACGTCAAGAACGACGCCTAGAGAACGGCCTTTAGGACGACCTCTAGGACGACCTCAAGGACGACGCCAAGAACGGCGTCGTCGTTCAGCATACGATTAAGCGGTGCGTTCTTGATAACGTATTTTTATGACCATCTTTCGGACTCAACGACGCCGCGTTTCCACGCATTGGGACAGGTAAGACTTTCGCCTTAAGAATCGAACGTTCGGTCCGCCAAGTTTAGTGGCATTGACAGAACTAGAGCTAAACAAGTACAATTTCCAGACGACGATATCGGTGCTTTTTGCGGAGGATCAAACACTTGTGATCCTTCAAAGCTGCTGTTCTCACACCTGTGAGAAAGCAGCTTTGAAGCAGAAAAAGAGAATGGAGCTTTGAAGATGAAAGTGTGAATTGATAATATATCGGCTATGTATGAATAGAAGTGTCAAATACTAGGGCGAGCTTCCGATATATCCTCCAGACTGCAAAATGCGGCAGTAAAAAATAAAAAAAATTGTTTCCTAACTTTTGGTTAAGAACGATTTACACGCATCAGGGCATTTGCCCTGATGCTTTTATTTGTCGAAGACAAGTTTCATTACCGTTCAAGAGTTGAATAATATATATCGTAGCAAATTCCTTCGAAAATGCCCTAGACTGTTTTGAGTCAATACAAAGTGGGTAGCAGATAGGCCTTACTCTAATCTCTTATTCCCTTTAAAAAAATACATATATTATAATGCAACTAAATGCAAAGGAGCAAGCGAGCTGGACAAAAATTATGAAGATAATCCCTGGAGAAAGGAAACAAGGGTACCAGGAAAAACACAAATCTCCAAACACAGCTAGGTAATTGGTGCGCGAACGAAACAATCCGCCTGGTACAGGCGGATTTTTCGTTCGCGCACCAATCACCTAGCTGTGTTTGGAGATTTGTGTTTGTCCCTGGTCCCCTTGTTTCCCTCTCCATGAAATATTTCCTTCATTATTGCTGAGCTCGCTTGCACCTTTGCATTTAATTGCATTATAATCATAACGTTAAGAATGCAAACCATCCACTCTTGTTTGTACTACACTGGTAGCAGCTGATAAAACCTGTTTGCTCTACTGACGTCTAACTCGTAGTTAGCTCAGTTGGTAGAGCGCTTCACTGCAAATGGAGAGGTCCCTGGTTTGATACCAGGGCCAGACATATTTTTTCGGTCACGCACCAGTCACCTAGCTATGTTTGGAGATTTATGTTCGTCCTTTGTCCCCCTTGTTCCCCTTCCCCAGAAAATATTTTCACCAAAAAAATGTAATAAAATTTTAGAATGACCAACCTGCTTACACGTGCGCAATGAACTTCCCGAATCAATGGCTAGGTAAGTAGTCGTAGTTGAAATGTGTCAAATTATCCCGCTTGTATTTCGGCCAAAGGATACTAAATTAAAAACAACACTGTCTCATATCCAAAACCGCCAATTTGTCGCAAAAGCACTACTTGGGAGCCTTTAGTTAAAAAGAAAAGTAAGAAAAATGGAAAAGAAGGTAGTGTACATTTCAAAGAACCTTAATGTGTGCACCACACATTTTTTTCAGCAGCACATAACAGTTTTAATATTGCAAATAACGCAGTTGAAAAATATAATAAAAGTTTTGAAGGAAACGTTTAAAATGCATACGCATGAAAGTTTTGTGAAATTATACCCATGGGACGAGGAATATAATTTAATATTCATAGAAATATTCAAATAAATAACACTATCAGTTTGGTGACTATATTATTGAGCTAAAGACAAGTGATGGAAGTATAGATATTCACATGCATGGATTCAGGCATCAATTCTGGTTTCCAGCATGAAAATTCGCGGCTGACAATCAACATATTTGTATGTATTTGACAAACATCAAAACATAACTTTCTCTGTACAAATTGTCATAAGGAACTCAATAAAGAAAATATTCAACGGTCTCCTGTTTTCGTCCGCAAAATTTAGGCATAATCAAGTTGTTCCTGGAATGGCCTGCTTCAATCTAGCACAACTTCACAATAGGAATAACTACTGCGACAATCCCCATCATAACTTGGACCAGACGGTCGCTTGTGTTCTTGGAGTTCCTGTCGCTCTCAATCACATTTCTGAAGGAGGGTATTGCAAATAGTCTCATCAACGGCAAACACTGAGCAGAAAATGCTCTAAAAGGTTCATCAGATATGTATGCGCCAATAATGATGAGCAGTTTTCGACGAGGAAACGGATGTGGCGTTGCTGGGTCGGCTTTCCACCTATGTTCCCGTGGTATTCCAAAGCCATCTGAGAAACTGTGGGAGGTTAGTGGAACGCCAAGGAGCGACCCCATTTTCGAAGGCTTATAGAGCTTTAGAGTGCTTTGCCTCGTAACTCTTTGGATAACGTTTTTCTTCATTTCCTGTCGTATAGTTGATGAGGCCGCCTTTTGTAGACGCCTGCATGATGGGTGCTGCGGCTGAGGACGTGTGGTTATGCCAGTGGAACTGGGGCATTGCACATAAAGCACGTTTTCTACCCGAGGTGTAGTTTGTGCGACTGAAAGCCTCCTGGTGCTCAGCATTGTTTTTGCAGGTAATGTGTGGGCTGATACTACCGATCCCCTGGACAAGAAGATATGAAGAAAAGGCAAACACAACAACGTCTCATTGCATATATTTAGTATGACAGTGCATCAGTTCACCTGCGCATAAATCGTTATTTCATTATGTAGGCTCTTTGTCTTACAAAACTATTCGGCGACCAGTACAAAGTATGTACGCTAATACCAACAAAATATTTGGCGTGTTCGTTTTTTTTCTCGAGGGTCTTTTGAATTTTAGAGGCAAAGTTCTACGGCTGCAATTACATTTGCCATCCTCTGATTACTGACTAGGCAGGTAATTTCGGGCAGGGTATTATGAGGAACGACGTTTTCCTCTCCATTCTGTTATTTGTAAATCGTGCAATTTCTTTTGTGCGACTCTCGTGCGCGAGTGTGTTCAGGAGGCGAATGTGTTTTGAAACCGCATTCCAGCATGTAACGCGAATGTTTTCGCAATGCAATAAACTTAACGGCGAGATCTCACAAATATATTTGCCTTTTTTTTTTCTAGAACGGAATCGGAAGTGCTTAAATTTGGTAATATGATCTATTTTAGAAGCATCTATAGGCATATAGAGATCATGGAAACAAGTTTAGCTTTTACGTTTCTGGTGATGTCGACTTGGTTTAGACTTGTGCCTATCTCAAATACTCTACTCAAGATACTGAATTTCAAATACATTTTGAAGTATCTTGGTATCTTCCAAATACTTCTGATCGAGAGTAGTTGCTACTCTATTTTAATTGCAATTCTGAGTATCATGTACTCACTATCTGAAATACATTTTTGACATCCCGCCATTTTCCGAGTCTTTCGGTATGAAGTGGCGTGGGCGTGGCACGAGCGAACGTGAACATTCTTTCGAGCAACCAAACCTTGTTTCAAGTTCCGATTAACTACGGTCACTTTGATTGAGTTCCTGAAGAGATCGCCTTTCTGGCCGATTGTGACTCATATTTCAGCCCAAAGTTTGTAGATTGAAGGTTTTCCCCTCGCCTTCCCAAAAGCGAATTTTGTTTCTATAGAGTTTCCCCAAACAAAATCCTCAAACAAAACGTGTGGTTTTACGGAAGTAAAAATTCCACCCTGCGGCGCAACGCAGACAGGGAAACGACCTACGACAACAATGCAGACTTGAGTGCAAAGAAAGTAACAAATAGAAAAAAACTGAAACATAGACATAAACAAACACAAAAAAAACATTTTTGTTTTGCTTTTTCTGTTTTGACGTGCTAGAAAAAACACCGAGGTTTTCTTTTGTTTCTTTTCATTTTGTCGTCAGTCCGTCACCTATTGCTCTCGCGAACACTGTCTGTAAGGGAAAATGAGTAAGCGGAGAACAGTACAGGAAACGAACTATGAGCTGGATGACCTCTCAAAATGCCAACAAAGTGTCCACCGACGTTGAGTGTCTTTCTGAATGCAACCTTACTTGAGACGTTATCCTTCTCTTCTTTGGCGTCGTCTGTCCATACCTCAGTCTCGAGTTTTTCACTAAAATACTTGAAGAACGTGCGACCGCTGCAGAGGCTGTTATGTGGGTTCTCTTTGTTTTCCATTCACTCATATCCGTATCCCAAGTTTGTTTAAGTGAACTCCCTATATAGGGAATATGGACTGTAGTTAAACGATGCGTCTAAGGTGCGACGCAGGATGTCACTATTGGCGAGGCGCTCTGACCCGTTTGTCACCCCACACCGCGGTGTTCACCCAACACAAATCCTGTGCACATGCCCACAGACCTTGTGGGCATATTCATGTCATCTTTTTTAATAGAGCGCGGGGCACAGTGTAATGTAAAAATACCAACAATTAGTTAAGTGACGTTAAGGGCCGGATCTCTCCGGAAAGCACTCATCAGAGGATGCGAGCTTGACCCACTTTGTGTTTTTACGCTGGGCTGGGCACCGTGGATGCTGCATTGTTTATGCCGAACGGAGTGGTAACAAAAGAGGTCCTTCTTCCCTTCGCCGGAGAACACGAACTCCAGCCGAACGCTGACGCCACGTTTGGTTAGGTCAGCCGAGCGCTGAGTCATTGTATTTGTTGTCCCCATTTATGTAGTTCTAAAGTTAACCGCTTAAGGCGCCACGGTCTAATCTCCTCCCCAATAGCTAAAGCGACCTCTTTTTTGTTGTCCCACAAATGTTTTTCTAACATCTATCAGTGATATTGCCACGCGCGTTGCCCTGCGAGCGCGTGGCCGAACGGTTACCCTGCTTGGCTCTCGCGCGGAGGCTCCGGGTTCGATACCAGGGAGCGGACTCCTCTTTATTTATTCTTTCAACTTGACAATCTCGCAAGTTCGAGAACCTTGTCGTCTGATCGAGTTACAAATGTTCTACGCGCCGAACTTTCTACGCCGAATGTTCTAGAAACCCACGAGGGTACAAAAGGTGCTCCTAGTGGCAGTTCGGAGTCAGTCTCGCCCCAGCGCTCGATCCTGCTGTTTCGGCGACATCGACGCTAGCCTTTCTCTGTTTTCTTTTGGGCGCAAGCTCGCACCATTAAACGTTTAGTTT
Source organism: Ixodes ricinus (assembly GCA_037355805.1). Taxonomy (NCBI): domain Eukaryota; kingdom Metazoa; phylum Arthropoda; class Arachnida; order Ixodida; family Ixodidae; genus Ixodes; species Ixodes ricinus. Next base: position 8,391 of record JAZHYW010064424.1, read on the forward strand.
CTTCAGTTTTTCGTCGCCTCATCATTTGTCGTTCGTGACAATATCCTGCTCTTTATATTTGGACTGCATAAAATAGCCATACGATACTTTTTTTCTTTATCCGTTTTGTGTTGTTGCGTGCTAATAAACCATTCTGGTAACCCAGATTTGCTCAGCTGTATAATTGTGGTTGTCACTGACGTCGATAAAAATTATGCAATGCGGAAGTACCTTTAAAACTAATTGAATTACATTTCTAAGTATTTGCACTCTACTCAAGACACTCCACAGTGAAAGTAACTTGAGTAGTATATTAAATAGTTTATGAAGCAGGTATTTGGTAACTTAACTTAAATACTTTTATCGAGTATTTTGTCCAACACTGATCTTGGTTACAGTACGCGGCGTCAAAGTCACACGTCGAATGGGCACCACCGATATACTCTGCTCAATTGATCAGGCCTACAGCCCGTTCCAATTTGCAAAAGTGTTTCGAATAGATTATCTCCACGTGACACGGTGTCACGATACGCTGTAGTACGTGGCACTGTGCTCGCTGCCGTAGCAAGCATGCTCCGTTACGGCGGCTTCCGCCTCACTCCAATTGGCTCGCCTAAGCCTATGACCACCACCTCAACAAATGGCGTTCTCGTCAGAAGTAGCGGCATGTGTTTTGGCACATAAAGTATTACACCGAAGTGTATACGCCTAACAATTTATTTTCCCTACGACGACTTTGTTAGGCATGACCAGAATAGAATATTGTTAGAATTGTTAGGTGAATTTCAATGTGCATGGTGATATATATTATGTTTGCGCACTTTTTGTTTAAAAAGGGGTGACCGGTACATGTGGACCGTCTTCAGTGCATTTGTTTTGGGGTCTGTGGCCATTAGATAGGTTGATGACCGCCATGATGAGTAGAACTAAGAGAAATCTTTTAAGATTTTGTTTAGCTAATGGCTGAATGGGTCATGTTGCATTTAAATTACTGACAACGAGCATGCCTAGAGCTTATAAAAATTTAAAAAAAGGAAAAAGAATCGGGTTGGGATTAATTGATAAGTATGCGCGTTGTTATTTTGCCTGATTCTGAAACTGGAAGCGGGAAAGGCGCCAAGCGTTTTGTTCTGAATGATCTTTAGAAAATTACGCAGTTGTTTCAGGCACGTCATCAAAATCTTAGCAACACGCACTTGGCTATTTGGTTGATTCGCGGCCGTCAATCTGCCAAAAAACTGCAGAGGTACAAAAATAAGTTCGTCCCTCTCCAACCTAATAAATTGGACATAGCTCGCGACTCTTGTAATTTGAGTTCCAGAATCAAGCGAAAAAAACGCGAACGCTAATCAATACCTATTCTTGCGGATAATGAAGGCTCGACGAGCGTAAACTGGAAATAAGGGGTCAATCGGCGAATTTCTGCCAGAAAAACATAAATATTGAGCGTCGAAAGAGCAGCAGCGAATGTCGCGGCGTCGGCGAGACAGCTAGCTGGAGCGAGACTGCTAGAGGGTGTGCCTCGTCATTGGAACAGTGAGCCGGCAAGGTCAGGTTTGAAACCTTATCTACTACCATCGGTATCTCGAATAGTTGACTTAGAATGTTCAAGAATGTGCTACCACGAGACTCACTCGGCAATGCTGTGTTGGCCTTCGTATAATAAAGTCGAATCTTCCAGAAGTAAGCAGAGGCATTCCTTCTCAATCACCCTGGCTGTAATTTATCACAACCGGTTGCGTTTTCGCGGACGTCTTAACTCATTTTAGCATGTGGAGCAACTATCGTCAATCCTGCTATTGCAGCAGGACCCATCAAAACCATAATTATGTAAAAAAAATGTTATAAGTAAAATATTTTAGCGTGATGGCTGTCTTCCAATTTTATATTCGCCGAGCCCAAGACACGAGCTGTGAACACGGTTTTTATGTGTCGTACCCGGACCCCCTCACTAGAAAAACAAATGCGCACGAAGAAGTTCTCGTGTACAACAAATCAAGGTATATGACAAAGTATCAATTGATATTCTCTTCAGGTGCGATCTTCTTTATTTTTGCACTTATAATAAATAATATCACGAATTACCATTATATTCATTGTTGACCCTATACTTGGCCGAACTGAGTTAAACGGGAGAATCAGGACCTATGCTCTATTTCTCAATCAGGCCGGAAATAAAATATATTTTGTTTACCCGAGTTCATAACACTTATATGTACAGGGAGTCACAAAAAAAATTACACATTCTTTTTTATCGCAAAAATAAACTAGGCAGCGCCGAACGCTTATTCTCCGCCGAAAGGTAGCGCTAGATGTCACAACCAGATGCCAAAGTTTCAGCCCGATCCGATACCTTATTGAAAAGTTAAAAGTACTTTTCTGAAAATTTCAATGAGTAAATGGAGCCATTTTTCGCCCGTTTTCGGTTTCTGGTGCCATAAAGTCCCATGTATTCGAAAACTCCGTCGGCTGCAATATTCCCATTGAAAGTTTCAGAAAAACACCCATTACTTTTGATTAACGTATCGGATCGGGCTGAAACTTTGGCATCTGGTTGTGACCTATAGCGCTTCCTTTGAGCGGAGAATGAGCGTTCGGCGATGCCTAGTTTATTTTTGCGGTAAAAACAAAATGTGTATTTTTTTTGTTACACCCTGTATATAATATTGTCACGAATGACAAGTGATGAGGCGGCGAATGACTGAGTAAACTGAATGTTTAATGGGGCGAACTTGTGCCCAAAAAATAAAGGGAAAAAGAAAGATAACAACAGAGCGTCGCGGGCGTCGAAAGCGGCGAAGCAGCAGGATCGAACGCTGAGGCGAAACTGAGTCCGGCTGGTTACGCGGAGCCCCTTTTGTGCACGCGTGGGCTTCTGGAACATTCGGCGCGCAGAACATTCTAACCCAGAACGAGCAACACGGTTCTCGAAATTACCAGAAATCTAAATTGGACGAACAAATAAAAGACGCGGCGCTCCCAGGGATCGAACCCTTGGCTTTCTGCGTGGAAGGCACGCGCGATAACCGTTAGGCCACGAGCCCGCTGCCTAATTAGTCAGTTGCGCTCGCGGCAATAAGACACTAGTTATTATGACTTTCGCTTATTTTTAAATTGATACTAAAAGACAGGGGAAGGAACAGTAATGTCTTGTTTGGGGCAAACTGCGATGAATTCGGAATTTTGAAGCGTTCACCTCGTTGTGACATTGCGTCTTACGCATTTCGATCAATTATTCAGAGTTTTCAGGCATAATCGCGTTATTTTACTGATAAAGTTTTATCAGCTTTTTATAAAGAAATATGCAATATGTTTATTTTATTTCTCTCACCTGCACTGTACATTCTCAGTGCCTTCACTCTTTTATGGCGACAAATTTTATTCATCATATTCAATGCGCATCCAAATATTTGGGTGGGTGTTTTACTCGTTTTCTGTAATGGTTAGGTATAAAATAAGAGACTGCGATTTGTCAGACCTCCACGTATTTTGTGTGATCTTTTTCTAATAAAAAAAGTTACGATCCTCGTGAGCATTTTTTGTTTAAAGTTAAGTGTAAAAATTATAACAAACATTATGAATTGAATTTCCGCGTGTAATCCTTCTCCCAGTGCTGGCTTTACCGAAGTTTTCAAACAAACATCATATTTGACCTTTTGAATTAGAGTGGTCGATCAAGCTAGGATCAACCCTGATAATAATCTAATTGAAGCACAAAAGCTGTTGGGCGTTGTTCACCTAATTCCAGAGGTTGAAGACATTGATCAAGAACAAAGTAAAAATATTATTACTCTAATTGTTTTTTCTGAAACAAATAAATTTGTAAGAAATGTTCCATCCCCTTTTCAATCCCTCTACTCACCGTCCTACAGTGTCCGCCCTCCTTCCTAGGTTTCCTCCCTCTCCGCTCCCCCTTCCTAGTCGCGTTACACACCAATTCAGTTACCCCAAAAGTCATAAAAATATGGGTTCTTGACTCCCGTAAAGACTGTTTAATGTGATCCAAACAATCGAAGCAAACGCTTCTAAATACCGCAGTTCGAACTTTTCGAAGATTTCAAAGTAAAGCTTGCTCTCAATTTTTTTTTTCAAATAATTTTATTAAAGTTAAAGTGCTTTTAAGAAAACAAATAGGGTAACTTCAATGAAAATATAAGTCTTATATTTAAACAGATAATACAAATTATTTAATTAACTGAACTGTTGGAATACAGCGATGTCGGGAACTAGACTGCTAAAGTCCGTATTTTGTTTGGCACTGAACTCTGAAGAAAATGACAAACATTTTCAAGGCTTCTCTTTGAAGCGGACTGTCTCTTGCGAGGTCCTTATTACATTGGTTATCGTAGCCTAATGTCACTCTTATACGGTACTCATAAAAAGTAACCGAATTACTTGCAATTGATTACTTTTTGTGCACTTTTGTAATACTTTATTGCTTAATTTGGTAGTAATAACAAGATTAATATGATTACTTACGAAAACAATAAATTACTCCTAAACCTTACACTTTTTAACCTCGGAAACCGAGGGGGCGGGGGGGGGTGTATGGTGAAATTATATGTGGTTTGCTGGGTTTCAATCTGGGATTGAAAAGCCTGAGTTCTCTAGAAAGACATTTCAGTGCGAAGGTTGATAGTTAATATAGCATCTGTGTCTTTATTCGCCCCCCAAACAGCCCTCCCCTTTGCTTAAAAGAAGAAGAAAAAGGTTATCCGGATTTAAGCATTTTTTACACTCTGGTTCTCCAAAAACACCTAAACCAGATGAAGTAAAATTCATGTTAACAAGAATTCAAGATTTTTTTTTTTTTAATCTGGAGATTCAAGATTTTAGACATAATTTTTTAAGTATTCTTTTATTTTGTGTGTGCGTGGTAAAAGCGGATGCGAACGTTCCCTAAAAAAGAGAAGCTAGATTCTGTTTGCTACATCTAGTTACTGCGGCTTGGAATGAGATACTGAAACATCACTTTTTTTGCCCATTGTTGCGTATCTTTTAACTCCGAGTTTGTACATATAAGTTATTTCTTTCCTCTTCCTTATGGCGACCTTTCTATTGACAAGTTTTCTTTAACGGGATCCTTGAACCAAGCCTCCGAGAGCGGGATTGCCTACATTGAACTTGTGAATTGACGCGATTATTATTTTGTAATCCAGTTATTCTGATACAGTAATGGACATTACAAAAAAAAAACGTTTTCGAACCTAAAACAAAAAAAATACTGTTTTGAAAATCAAAAATATTAGCTAAAGTGACGATTCCTTCTTTTTTTAAGTAAAGACCATCAGCACACATAATGTGTTCATGGTCTGCATCTGATGCGAGAAATGTCACGCTCGAGTGTGAGCGAAACAGTTTCACGCAGACCAAGGCAACATAAATCATACTTAGCCCACAGGATGCCTTGTTTAACCACAAAAAAGGGCAGTCTTGGTCGAACTAAATAGCCATACAAAATCATAATCAGGTGTAATTCTAACAAGCAAGATTTAGAAGCGGCTCAACGGGAATCGAAGCCAGGACCGTATCATCCGTAGCCCGATGCCTTTGCTTGCGCCACAAGAGTGATTCTTGTTTGTGTGTTTATAGTGCGCCACACGCTTTTGAAAGGAAACCAAAGCAACAGGACGAAGTATAAGTAGTTTACGAATGACGATGCGTTGCTCCCACCGTAAGCACACAACGTCAAAGGACGGATCGTATTATTCATACGCGCAAACATCTGGCTCAGATGACATGTGGCGTCAGGACATCGTACAACAGCAAATTCGTAGCGTAGCCCGTGCGACAAACTTATTGACGCCTGATGTGTATGTGTTTGACTTACAAGTAGCAACGTATATGGTAATGCATAAATCTCGAGGCTGGGTGCAGCTCTTGAAAGCAAATATCGGTGTAGCGTAGAAATGAGTGGTCCTGGGAAGCGAATGAAGGCGCAGCGCGTGCCAAAGGCACGTCTTTTGTACGTTCGGGAAACAGTGGTTGACGGTACTTGGAGGAAAGGGGAGAAGTAAATTTTATTGAGGTGTTTAGACAAACCTTCTCAGCTCACGGCTACTTCAGCTAACATTAAGGAAATCGTTCTATCGAAGAGCGCTAAAAACTCACGGCACTACGTACACTGACTTTTGTAGGAAACAAAACCAAAACAAATTTGTAGTTGAAGCACAGCTCACACGCTCCACTCCTCAATGAAGTAAAGCTTTTTTAATCGTTCTGATAAACCTGGGGCCGACAAGTATATTATGTGTTCAACCGATTGCAAACCACCCACAACTCCCCGCTGTAACCGAGCGTAATAAAGCATGACGCACGTGTTATGCACGCAACATATATTCTGGTGTCCAGTGGGTTTATCAAAATGAGCAAAACAAGTTTAATTTCTTCTCAATTTATTAAGTTATCTAATTTATTACATCTTGATCAACGCTAATTGTAATTGTAAGATATTACTTCTCTTGAATAACGTGTATAAAACTACCTAAAGTACTATGTCTGCTGGAATGGACAATCGAGCTTGAACTTTGTCGACTGGCTCGGCTTCTACTATAATAGCGTTACGCAGAGAAGCATTTTTTTTTTGATCGAACGACTTTTACATTTTTACAACATTAATAGACAAATAGGTCACGTGCCACTTTTTATCTGTACAAGTACACATTAACGAATATTTAACAATGCGAATGTGCCCCGTTTACGCCCAGGGATGATGATAAAAGACGGGCAGCCGCGGGCAAGGTTGTACATACATAAAGATTTTTTTTTAACTTAATAGTAAACGTTTCACCATATCTGCTGCATATAGCATTTATATTATTAAATGTTGTAATAAAAAATTTGTTTTTTGAATTTATACTTATTTCCTTATTGGGATTGGTTGTTTACGATTCAAACGTTTATTAGAAAAAAAATATTTAGTCTTATTTTTCTACTTTTTGGCTGAAAAATTGTGTTTTCAGGTTGCGGAGAGGAACATCATCCTTCCGCTCCCCCATAACGCGCGGACAAACCTGAAATCGGCTTCTCTGGTATGCCAGGAAAGGTTAAATTGCAAACTGAAATTAGCCAACCGATAATTTCCTCGCCTATTTAAATACATATGATGCCAATTGGGAAAGTGCTTGACATGTCTATGTTTTTGTGGTAAGTACCAAGTAAATCTAACTCCAATAATTTCACTATGTTTAGCCTCTTTATTTTCGTTCTTTTTAGTTGCAGATGCTGAAAAAATTGGCATATGAAGTTTAGATCGTTGAAAGAGTAGGAACACTAAGAAAAAAAATATTGCCAGATTTCAAAAATGGGTATTCCACTTATCTTGCCACATGCTTAAAAAAAAGAACTGCGTGTTCCTCAGCTTAGTTGAAAGCCTTTAGGCGGCTTCGCGTGGTGCGATTCGGCTTGTAATTTGCATTTCCAACGTCATCCGTGAGGAAACAAATTCGGTGGAACGTATGTTAAGTACGTGCTGCGACCACGATCCTTCTGCCACACGAACCACGTTGCAACTAAAACTCGAAAGCAGAATTGCAGAATAGCACCTTAGGGAACGTTCCTTAGACTTATTGAGCGAGTCGTTCAATAGTGTTTTTATTTCTTCGGCTCTCCTTTGTCACCAATGTTACCCTTCTTCGTGTCTGTCTGTCCCTTTATGTCCCCTAGCTCCAGGGTTACTATGTCTATCGTTAACCAGCTCGCCTACCTACTTGCTTTAACTTCAATTATCGTCCTTCTTGTCCAGCTCGCTTGCACCTGTGCATTAATTACATTAACGTTATAGCCTTAAAATGCAGGCCTCACACTCCTGTTGGTGTTATACCCGTGCCACACAGGCAAATCGAATGCCATTTACAACGAGTGACATTTGTGTGATCAGCGAATCAGCTCGCCATCTGTCGCGCGTTGAATGCGCTACGCCCAGTGTGTCGCGCACTGATTGGCCGACCGCTCAAATGTCATTTGTTGTAAATGGCATTCGAGTTGCCCGTGTGGCACGGGTAATAGACTGGTTGCAGCTTTTAAAACCTGTTTGCTCTACTGACGTCTAGCTCCTCGTTAGCTCAGCTGGTAGAGTGCTGCACTGAAAACAAAGAGGTCCCCGGTTCCATACCAAGACCAGGAGGATTTTTTTCGAAATGCGCACCAGTCACCTAGCTGTGTTTAGATACTTGTGTTCGCCCTTGTCCATATTTCTTCCCTTTTCCAAAAAAAAATTATTGTTATTCCTCTTCAGCTCACTGCACCCTTGCTTTAGTTGCATTAAAATCAGAAACCTGAAAAGCAGGCCCTTCACCCTTGTTGATGTTAGAGTAGTGGCAGCTGTTAAAACCCGTTTGCCCTACTGTCGTTTAACACCTGGTTAGCTCAGTTAATAGAAAGCTCCACTGGATATAGAGAAGTCTCTGGTTTGATACCAGGACCTGGCGGATTGATTTCAGTCATGCACCAGTCACCTAGCTGTGATTGGAGATCTGTGTTTGTCACTTTCCCCTCTTGTTACTATTGTCTCTGAATTAGTATCGTTACATCTGTCGAGCGCGCTGCACCTTTATATTAACTGTATTAACATAAAGTGCCAGTGAATATCCCAAAGTTTCTGTCATAACGTGCACCGGCAGAAAACGTAAACAAATAATTAACGTCCCACAAATCATTATACATATCCGGAATGACATGGCGATATAAATTTATATGATTCTTAACAAAGTAAAGTTAACAAACCCAACTTCGAAAAGCAAACCTTGTGTATTTGGCAATTGCACCTCCTATACTTTGTAAAAAAAAAATATATATATATTTTTTCTGAATTACCGAGCCGTGTATGTAAACAAATGTGTGCATCACCACTTTCCACCTTTTCGCCTTATCAGACCCCAGACAAACGCCTGACCGCAAGCTATCCATGTCCACAAGCAGCTCGTATAATAGCACACGTGGCGAAAGACGTGCGAGAGAGAGAGCAGGACGTCGTCTGGATAAAGCACGCAGGCTCGCACGCAGATTGATGGTGAACCGTTGCGCACGCGTGTAGAAGTTTTAGAGCGGGGCTGCCCGCCTTGTTTATAGAGGCCCGGGTGCGGCCTACTCGAATGCACGGGCGTGACCGATAAATCTCTTCCCGGTGTTTCCCTTTCTTTTTTCCTCAACGACCTTCTGTCTTCCCCTCCCAACGATAGGGATAAAAAGCTTGGCCGTCCTTTTGGCTTCGAATCCGTTCGTTCACTGCGCGTGACCCGAATACGGGAATCACACGCTGGACGGTGTCCGCACCTTTCCTACACCCCACGCTTTCTCCCGAATGTTAAAGGCCGCCTGGCTTCACCGTGCAATGGGCACTTTGCCTATATATATATATATATATTTTTTTTGTTCCTCTTCAACTTGAACGCACTCTTTTCTGGAGGAAGATGAGTACAAACTACTCTCCTAAACGGTTCGTCACGCATGCGGCGTACTTTCGTACGTACGCCCAAAGTTCATTTTCTGGCCGGGAAATTCTCCACGAATAAAACGCCGCCCTCTTCACGCTGCCTGGAGGCTTCCGTGCACGCGCGGCGTCCATGTCTCGCGTTGCAAGCCAGCCTAACACGGGATGACAACATCCTCCCCGTAAATTAGACGTAAAGCCTTTTACTACGCGGAGACCGCCGTGGCGTTCAGCCGCGTGCAATCCTGGTTCCCTCTCAAAGCGTGCGTGTACCAGCATGTGTGCTCGTGCGTGTTTGGTTTGGGTGCATGTTTTTGTATTTGTATGTAGTACGGTGAATGTTTATTGTGTCTCTCGAAGCATGGGACGCGTACGAGTGGACGTGTGCAACGTGATGCGGTCGACAAAAACGGGCATCACCGAGCGCCCCGGTTTACGCACCTACATTGTTATGGGGGCAAAGTCAAGTAAGCTCCTACGTTATTTAGAACATTAAACTATTTTTCTACGTATATATATATATATATATATATATATATATATATATATATATATACATATATATATATAAATATCGTGCTAGATGAACGACTTCCTGTCCAATTATTTTATTTCGGATTACTATTGTTGCCGTGATATATTGTTTTTCCCTTCACCATTAACCCACCCATAGGGTGGGGAAACTAGGCAGAAATGAGGCTCAAATCTACAACGTACTAACCTATAGTCTTACTTTATATATTGACTGTTAATGAGCTGAGTATTTTATGCATTGCTTGGATGAGGATAAATCACGTGTGGGTAAATTATAATATTCAGGAAAGTTGTTTTCACTGATGAAGATTATATTTTAATGATAGTTCTTTCTTTTAATTCGCCGTGTAACAAAATTGTGAACAAATACTTTTTTACATGCGCTTACTGGCACAATTATGAACCAAGAATATTAAGAGACGCTATTCCTAAACAAAATGTGATTCGTCCTGCTTTTACTTTTTATTATAACTGCGCAATTTCCTTACCATTAACTTCTTCGCAAACATTGGAGATGTTGTCACAGGAATATTGGCGCGCACGTAGTTTTATATATTAAGCCTTGGCGGCAACAGTTAAATAGGGCTCATAGATGGGGCACGAGGATTGGGTGAGCTCTTGATTTTAAAAGCGCAACTAATGTGTGTTTAGTAGCTTATGAACGCCAGAGTTGAATTCCTAGCGGTGTTCAGTGCACGAAAAATCTTATTTGTACCGCCCCTTTAATCAAATACATTGCAGGCCGCTTGTCAATCAAACGATGAGTTTATTTAGTCGTTGGTTTGCACCGAGTACCTTCCAAATGTCTCTTTAACCGGAATTTTCTTACCAGTGATCGAGTCGAAGTGTTTTCTATATTAAACATAGATGTTTATATACCGCCATATCTCGAATGTACTCTCCGCCTTTCGCCCTGCTTTTATTCTAAAAGCTATGTACTACCACAGTGGTCTCCAGACACTTATTCATGGGCCTGATCCAGCCCTCGGAGATGATCCCGCCCACCAGCGGAAGGCCGCTGTCTTTCCTTTGTCACCCGGCCCACTGCCTCTGCTACCAACGCAAAAAACAAAGCGCTCGTAAAAAAATCGGTGCGTTCCACGCGCACCAAAAGCGCAAAAAACGATATCAGAAATAATAAGAGAAAACTGTAGTGTTGGGCAAATATTCAAATTTTAGAATAATAATTTTGAATAATATTCTATTTGATATTCGCTTCCAGATTAACTTGAAATTTCTTATTTTTCGAATTGTTGACCGCGACGGGTCAGCCTCGTTGAGCGTGCTTCACAATGTCGGAGCCACCGAACCCCCTCATTTGTCACTCTGCTTTTGGTAAAGGATTATGATCACTGATCTCTATGTCTATTTGCTGGATCGCGTTTGACAAGCTCCGCCTATTGACGGGAACACGGCCACGGTCGGCCATCTTTTTGGTTAGAGTTATATTCTCTCTAGCCATGATAGTAATATGGCGGAGAGCGCTATGGCGGCAGGCTGCCATAAAAATAGCCGTGGGTCTAGTACACAGTACCGTGGATGATATTTCGTGCTTGATTGAAGTCGTTCGACGAAGCAGATTCTTGAAACCTGGTGTGAACAGTAGCCCTATCTTTGAGAACCCGGCGAAAGTTCTACGAAAGCGCAGCACGGAGGGAAAGCAGCTCAGCTCCCATCGAAAGCAGACGCCGTACCGGCGTCCGCTTTCGATGCTTCTTTCTATGCAACTTTCGATGCGTGCTCTGCTGCTTTTCTGCGGTGCTGCGATTTCGTGAAAATTTCACTGGGTCCTCAAAGATCGGGCTACGGTTCACTCGGAGATTCCACAACATGTTTCGTCGAACAATTTCAATCAAGAACGAAATATCACCCACGGCTATTTTTATGGCAGCCTGCTACCACTACTGCCACAACGCTGTCTGACATTGATGGATGATAGTGGCTGCACCAGCTGTACATTGACTAGAGGTAATATAACTACCAAAAAGATGGCCGCCAGTGGCCGCATTCGCGGAGTGGGCAAACGCGATCGAGCAAATAGACGTAGAGATCAGGGATTATTTTGAACAGCTTTAAAGTGAGGGATGCTTTTTTATTAATTCATTAGAATTAAAACGCTCGTTTTCGAGGAAACCCTCAGGTGTCAGTCCGTACATCCGTTAGTCAGCGCACTGCATAATGTCGCGCGGAGACTGAGGTGGTTAGGAGGTATCGTGTGTACAGATTAAATGTCTCACCATGGCGGTGCTGAGAGAGGGAGGGGGTGAAGCGTGCTGACGTGGGCGCTTCGAACCAATACGAGCGTCGCACAGCTGGCGCGGAGGCAGAGACGAGCAGGAGCCGCGTACCTTCGGAATGCGGCCCAGCTCAGTTGCCGCTCCGGGGATCGATGTGGTTCTTTCCACGAGTGATACGACTGACCGCATCCAAGAGCGACGACAGAAGAATGCAAATATTCATTCTATTAAATTCGATGGAAATGCTGTGGAATTTCTATTAAATGAATCCCTTTGATCGTCGAACAAATTTTTTTCTTGCCTCCTGTTCGATAAGTTCCAGAATGTCACCATCAGGGTCGCGAAAAGAAATGCTCTGGCGACTAAACTACATGCAACTCCGTGCGAATGCTCGCTTGAATTTTCTGCTCCACCTCCTCCTTCTAGTGTCTTTTTCTTCGCGCAACTTTGTGACGTATTCGGTTTTCACTAAAGATAAGCGTATATTGTGCAAATACACCATAAAAATCACTCAACCCGCCATAGAATATGGTTGCATACTAAGGGATCCACCACACAAAAATGTATAGGCAAGCTTAAGAACTTACAAAAATTAGAATCTAGGTTTATTTTCCAGCGTTTTAAAATATTCGACTGCCCACCAAATATGTTACGACTGCCCTAGCTGACGACCGTCTTATCAGCAAGAAAAAACGACAGGTTAAATTTCGTGCAATATCTTTGCTACAGGAAGCGGGCCGTTAAAACTGGATGGTTTATCATCAAACTTGAAACGCGCTCGACTCGGCATCGTCATCCACTCACCATTACAAACATCTTTGCAAGAACTAATTTTTAAGGCAATTCTTAATTTCACAGAACCGTTGATAAGTGGAACAAACTACCTAGCCTTCGAAACAAAAAGCACCCTCTTGGCTTGTATAAAAAAAAAATATCCGTCATACCAACCTCTTATGTTTTTGTTTTCTTTGAATTCTATGGTACGATGCAGATTTCTTAGGTGTGTTTTGTTCTTGCCTAGTAAAAATGATTGTGTGTTCCTAGCAATTTTATTAACAAATGTTTGTGTACTTTTACAAGCTCACGTGTACTAAGCCGTGAAAGTGTTGGCAAAAACAAACAAGTGTCATGTTGGCGAAAAAAGGCGGAGAATGTGCGCATTTATTGCAAGCGGCTTTGGCGCCGGGAAGGAAGAATACAATAATAAAAACCTCGTCCTTTTCTTTTAAATAGACGCGCTGCAGGCACGGCGGGTTCGGCCAATCGCGATTGCGCTGGGGATCATGTGTTTGCGCTGCTCGACACCTGCTCTTACTCGCCTTCGTTCGCCCGTTCCCTCGGCGCGCGAAACCTTTGCGTACGAAAACTGGGCGGCCAAAAAATACGCCAGAGTAAGCAGCGGCTCCTCGACCGCCTAAACGCCTCCGTCACAGAGTACGTAGTCGATGTGTAGGCGCCGAACGGTCTCACACTGGCTGTTAGGACAAAAAGCATTCGACGTCCAGATCATGCTGTGCATGATCTGGGCGATCGTGAAAAGCGTAATTACTTTGAAGTCGTAATTGGAGCTGCCATGTGAAAATAGTTGGCTTGTGGGTACAGTTAAAATAAAGGTGTCGCACGAGAAAAATAAACCAGAAGCGCGCACTTATCTAAAAGAGCTGCCGGCAACAACTTTGTTTTAGAGGCAAATGTCAGTGAAAATATTTCAGATGCAAGTTACGATGAGTATGACTGACTTTTTTTTTTCCGGGAAAACTCGTGTTGTGAGAACTCAACATCAATTCAGCTGAATCTTGCTTGAACGAAATTCCGGCTGTAGTTAATATACTTACCTCTGGCCAACTGGACATTTCATTCCTATTTAAAAATATACAAAAAATAAGAAAACAGATTAATATACTCGCACACCTTAGAGAGTTTTTATGAGTTGTGATAATACGTAATACCTGTCTACCGGCGCGTGCGCAAGTACTTTTATTGCTTAGAGGTACTGTAAAAATAACATCGGGTGTTAACTATGAAGAACACGAATCACAGTGAACCTCGAGCATTGACTAGCGTTCTTCTTCATTTCCATCTGCCGCGACCAACACTATAGTCCGTTTCACAATAACTTGGAGAACTGTGGAGGCTACGGTCACCGCGAGCCAATAAGACCCCCGGAGCGATGCAGGTGACATCATGTCATGGGAGCGTGTGTGTATCACTTCACCAAGTGCAAGGTCCTGAGGAATCGGCTTTCATCTGCTGGCCAAGATTCGTCTGCTGTGAAACCCACCAACTTCGGGTGAACGTCCACCTTGGCAACATCGCAGTCCGCTAGAGTTGCGGGTTCTTCGAGAACAGTTCATCAGACAACCAAACGGTAAACTTAGCTGGGAATCTTTGGCGGGTGTTAATGCAGGGTGATGTTTTCGAGCGGAAGTTGTCGATTACACGGCCGCGATCACCAACGGCCCTGGCGCAGCATGGAGGAACAAATCGCCAGCGAATACGGATGATGTAGTGGCACTTTTTTTAATATTGAAACTAACACATTTTTGAATACATATTTTTTTATTATTTTATACTTACGTCATTTACAGCGATTTAATTGCGTGAGTTAAGTTTCCGTTAAAGGAAAAAAAGCGCAACTACTCTTTGGCGCAGACGGCACTTCTGTTGGGGTGGGGGGGGAGGGGGAGGTGTTACGAGGCCTCCATGGCATCGACAATGGAGTGTTGTCACATGCCTTGCTACGACGCTGTAAATGGGTCGTGGAATCCGCAGCCTCCAAAGTTACACAAGATGTCTTGAATCTAAGTATAGACGCAGAGTTGCAAAAAACAAATGTTAGTTTCTATGATAATTGATCCATATATTTACTTTCAACGGTTAAGATTTGCCAATATACTTTTTTATTTAAGCGTGCATTTCTGAATATGTATAAAGTAGTCCTTAAGTAGAAATCTAGAAACATGAGACGCTCTAGAAACTTTTCACGTTCGCTTTGTACAATTTAAAAATTTTATATCCTGAGTGGCTCAAAATATTCAAAAACTGTATTTGCAATCTCGTACAAGATTGCATTATACATTTTGATCAGCGTTTTGTTTTGCTTGTACTAGATTAAACATTAATTGTATAATTACTGAATAGAGAATAGGGTACTGTAGTCTGTTTGCGCAATGAGATTGACCGGGATAATTTATATGTAACTTGAACTCGTATACGAACCACAAACAACTATCCACTGGCAAAAAAACAATGTAGAAGCTAGAACAAACACCAATAAAATCAACCAATAAATCAATAAAATATAAAATAAGAAGTCAGTAATTTAATGTATGTATTGTACATCATGAATCATCTTAGATTAAGGTAGAATTCAGGGGTAAATATTCAGAATATTTGATTTTTCTAGACGTTGTAGCGTATTAATTCGCATACAGCGATCAGCCAACAACTGTAAATAAATGCAAAGAAAAAGAAGAAGTGTCAAAATTTCAGTTTACAGTCTCAACACTTTCGGCATACAAACATGAAACAAGAGCAACGTCAAGTAACAGCGCTTGTTTCGAAAGCAAACTTCGTCGAGCATGTTCGGGCACGCTACGAAAAAATAACCAAGGTATTGGCAACACTACTCATATAGCTACCGTAACCATATTTAATTGAGCACCTGCGTTTGTTCAGTGATGAGAACTAAAATGCGATATAACCTCGCTGCGCTTGATCAACTTTCTCAACTGGAGAGGTCAGCGTCGAACTATTGCATCAACTTAAAAAAAAGCGCAAACAACTGAGAGGGAGATACGTTTCCTCGAGGTCATAAAATTAATGTGGCGGCCGGACATGCCTGAGAAAAAGAAAAATATTTTGAAATATTAAACGTATCCCTGTGCACATCGCAAAAAAAAAAAGACCGGTAAAATATTAACCGGAAGCCGCGGGACGACCTCCTGCCTGGCTTCCTGTGTTCCGGTCTGCACCGGCTCGCTTCCGCTCGGTGTGCTATTGCTTTTAATCATTCCCGAGTCCTGTCAGAGGGAAACATATTTCACACGCTTACCGTATCAAGCGCCCTCCAGATATCAAGCCAGAGCTATGCCGTATTAACGGGTGTCATCACTCATATTTATTTCTGCACGCAGCTTAAACTTTCAAGAGTCTAAATGCAGGTTCAAAACTATTTTTTTAATTATTTTCCAGTATATAATAGACTCAAATTTAAAACCTTGTAACATTCGAAGAAAAATTCACACTTCTTTGGTGATAGATTTTGCATATTTCGCTTAATTTCCCTATTCCTATCAAGGTAACAAGGGGACGTGATAACGTGTTGGGGGTATCCGTTTTACAGGGTTGCCCCGAAGTGTGTTCTTCCATAGACATGTTTGCCGACACAGTTAAAAAATCCTTATTATGAATTTGGGATATTTTTGTTAGAGAGATGGCGACAATTAACACGGGCGAAGGAAGGCAATGCCGAGACTAAGTATTTTTAAATGTTCAATTTAAACATATTTCGACCCACGAATTCTACACCCCCCACACACACACGAAAAAGAAAAACAGCTGGCAGGCGACTAAGGTTGTAATTATTAGGCGCTGGCTACCGCTAGATGCCAGCGTTACAAAGGTAGAGAGCTATTTATAATATGTGCAAAATGAGGTGGGCACGTGGGCGTGTGATCGGTCCGGGAGCTGAGGGATCTTTTTCTTTCCCGAGCTCCTAATATTCTTGCCGCCGGCGCTAACGTTCGGCGATCTTTTAATTCCATTGTCCGAATTAGATTATATATTTTGTTGAAGCTTCGGGGCTCTCAGGTCGTGAGCTGTACATACTAGTGGGGCTGTCGGTGCCCACTGACGATTTGCAGAAGGTCCGCCTAGGTCGGTTAGGTCCTGCTGCAGCAGCAACTTGGTCAGTGAGGTACTGTCGCGGCAGTTCATTAAACGGTGATGTCTTTTCGCGGCCGTACTTCGGACAGTGAGGGCATATAGCCGGTTGCCTCTGAACAGTGAGTACGTCCCGCTGAAGATTCTTGGACGGCGAGAGCCGGTAGCGGGAAGTCCTTGAAAGGTGAGGTCCTGTCGCGGCCGGTCCTTGAATGGTGAGGCCCTGTCGGCAGCAGGTGTTTGAACTTTGAGATCCTTCAACTGTGAGGTGACGACGGCCAACAATGTTTTGAACCCTCATTCGTTCACTCATCACACATGGACCCAGCAATCCTACGCTGGCAGAAACTGGACAGTGTCACTTCACGGCTGCAGCAACTCGTTGGCTTGCTAAGTTATCTCCGGCTGGAATCAAAGCTCCGCTGCCTTCGCCATCATGGCCCGTGGCACTCCCCAATCTGTGACGTCGCAGAGAAGATACGCACTGGTGGACGCCGGGCAATATACGGCTTCGTTGGTCATTGGTCGTGCTGCATCGTCCACCGGTAATGCCCAACGGCGGATGGGCACTAACTTCGAAGAGGACCGGCAGGGAGCGGGTGATGGCAACGAACAGGTAATCTTCGACATCAGTAACCTGCAGATGTTGAGCATCACCGGTCGACGACGCAAGAAGACTAACGACGCCACAAGCACCGGCTACAGCAATACGAGCAGAGCTTCAGCCGCAAGGTTTGCTGGAGTTTACCACAGTCATCAGCGATTCCACTGTAGCAAGCGAAAGGTCCTTGAGTTTTCAAGTTCTGACTGCAAACAGGAGTCACCTAAACGGTATGTCGGCCGGCGTCCACCACTTCAAATCTTGTCCGAGATGTGACAGAGGGGGGGGGGATGACATGGGCCATGGTGTCGACGGCAGCGGAGCTCTGATTTTAGTGGTGAGAAGTACAAAGTAAAGCCCCTTTATACGGACAAGTAGCGACATCCTTTGAAGAATGCTGCTGCTATATTGAAACGATGCAGGTGTCACTACCGTCGACGCGCAGGGGTGGAAAATAGCAAACAGTTGAGATAAACGTGCGTGCACGAGGAAGGAGTTGCCCTCCGATCAAGTAACGACGAAATTGTAACGTCACGGCTTTCATCGCCTTTCCTCGAGGAAAGGCCGTCCGCTATCTTGGCGCTAACCAGACGGCGGGGCCGTCCATGCGCGAGTGCGAAAGTGCAAAAAAAAAAATAAATAAAGGTTACAAAGTCTGCGCGTCAGAGGAGGAGGCTGGCGATGTTGCTAGCTCCAGCTGTTCAGGGGCATTAAGGCCGCAAAGAAGCAAGCTGCGAGTTGCTGCAGCGGTAAAGTGACATGGTTCCTGTCGGTCAAGAAAGATCGTCGGGTCTATGCGGTGGTGTCCAGGGCAAACAAGGTTTCAAAAACGTTCGTCGGCCGGGGTCACCACTGCGTATCCCTGTCTGAGGACTTGGCAGGGGAGGACAACACTCAACACGATGTCAAAGGCACAAAAGCTTTCTCATTTCCAGTCAGCGATGCCATCGCATACCGTGCAAGTGTCCTGAAAAATGCGATAGTGACGTACACTAAAATAGTGCGAGGAGGCACGATTTGACGATGTGCATTATATCTGACGACC
This sequence comes from Ixodes ricinus, assembly GCA_037355805.1. NCBI lineage: Eukaryota > Metazoa > Arthropoda > Arachnida > Ixodida > Ixodidae > Ixodes > Ixodes ricinus. The sequence goes on from JAZHYW010064424.1 coordinate 27,101, forward strand.
GGCACTAACTGACAATTACGTGGACTCACGATGTCTACCGAATAAGACAACAAAAAATGCTAAGCAACTAAGCGACGCCCTACAATACCAACAACCGAGCACGTCGGACACCGGCAGGCGGCGAACCTTGCCTTAATAGGCGCTAAAACGCTACATCAGAATACGTTAAGAACTTTCATTGATTAAGGAAGGAGTGGTTCAATTGGGATAAGCAATATGTCGGTGAGGCTGAATGTTTGTGCGCACGCGAAAGAACTGTTAGACAAGGTTGAAGGAACATCCCCGCGCTCTCATGAATCGACCGCTCCGCTATGTTCACTGCCGGCCTTTTGTATATATAATAAATAGCCTATACCTGCGCATAAACGCTTACCACATATAGCGGTTGTCAGTGCTTAACACATGCAACACTGAAGGTGCTCGTTTTCCGGTCACTTTGCAACATACCAGCACCAATGCGTTTTTGGCACATTCGCCGATGGCATGCTGCCCTGATAATGCACGAGGCGCGCTAAACCTCCACGTGAAACGTGCACGCATCAAAACCGACTTAATTGTCTCTACGGGTTGTTCTGCATTTCGTTTAAGCGTGACGGCTAATAAAACACAGTGTTGTATGAAATGAATATAATCACACTTGTACTTCACAAACTTAAAAAAGATTTTGCTTTGCGTAATAGATCAAAAACGGCATTGTCTTCATGAACTGCGAAGCCATTCATTAACAAGGTTGGTAGGTAGGTAATACGTAATCGGTGATGAGTAGGTAGGTAACCAGCTTACCATGATGTATATTACCTCATCTAATGTTACCCGAGCACTGATTAGCTCACTGGTGAAGACGATATCCACTATACCCCTCACTCCTTAGGCATCATGTGCAAAATAATATCAAAGCTTCAGAGTGTTTACCGACTACCTGATACTGCTTCACAGCGCACAAGATCAGACACACTTAAAAGTAATTTCACGCACACAAAGGAAGAACACAAAGGAAGAACTCTCACGCAGCGCTGACTGACAACTCGAGTATATTATGCATCATCTTCATCTTCCTTCACTCCGATGCAAATGGAAGTGAACCCAAAAAACCGAGGAACGTATGAAAAAGAGAAAAGGAAAGAAAAGAAAATGGAATAAAAACAAAATATAGAAGGAAGAAAAATTATGAATTCCCTGTACAGCGGACGTTGCTACTGTGCTTATTCTAAATAGTTCAACTCTTTTTCCGTTAAGGCTAGCGATGGAGTACTAACACATATTCTATCTAGCCTTACAATGTTAGCGGTTTCTACAATTTCTCGCGTCAGTTTGTTCCTGCTCCGTCCCAGTATGGTGCATTTGTCCAGGAGGGAGAACATCCACACTCTCTGCAGTGGATGCCTAAATGACCCGAGTTGGCATTTATGGCGTTGTTGTTATGCTCTCGAAGTCGGTCATTTAGACAGCGACCCGTCTGTCCGATGTAACGCTTGCCACATGTGAGGGGGAAGGAATAGATGACTCCTTCATTGCAGGACACGAACTTGGTCTGGTGGTTTTTGATGCATCCAACTGGTCGACTAGATGTCCCATTCACCTTCTTGCACAAGCTAGCAAGTCTATTCGGCGCGGAGAATACAACGTCTACGTTGACTCTATTGGCCAGTTTCTTGAGCTTGTGGGACAGGTTGTGGATGTAGGGAACTATGACAGGCCTTGTGGTGCGGTCTCTTGTTCTGCGTGTAAAAGCTCCTTCCTGCTTAACCTCCCTGAGTAGGACTTCGGCCACTGAAGTTAATAAAGACGTGGGGTAGCCCGCTGAAATCAACCGAGAAATTTGCGTGTTGAAACTCATATGGACTGTGTGCTTGCAAGATTTTTCAAGAGAGTTTTTTAGGCAGAGTTTTACAATGCCTCTTTTAACAAGCTTGGAATGTGCGGAACTATGGTTGAGGAGTGGCTTCTTTGCTCGAGGTTCGTAGGACCAGCAGGTGTGACTGCTTTCAAAAAAGAGTCGAAGGTCTAAGAATCTTATAGATCGCTCAACCGGAAGTTCGTGGGTGAGTTTTAACGGGTGAAGGCAGTCCTGGAAGGTGGACAGAACACTGGCCACTAAGACGGGGAAGGCTCTAGTGTTACTGTCAAGTAAAATCAAAGTAATCATCCACGTACCGAAACAGACGCACTACTGTGGGATCATGGTCAAGGTTATGCTGCAATAATCTGTTATGAAACACCAGATACAGGTCACTGAGGACGGGAGCAATACAAGACCCTATACATACTCCCGTTTTTCTGCAGGTGAGTTCAGCCTTCCCGGGTTTGCGAATGTAGAATTCAGGTAGGAAGTGGTTATTAAATCCTTCGAGACGCTTGAATGAGACTCCTGACGCGTTTTGAAAGGCTATGGCGCAGAGCCTTCCCCGTCTTCGGTGGCGCAGTGTTCTGTCCTTCCATCCAGGACTGCGCTATCATCCGTCAAAACTCACCGCAGCGCACTTCCAGTCGAGCGATCTGCCAAAGTTCTTAGACCGCCGACTCTTTTTGAGCGGTCACAACTGCGGTCCTACGAGCCCCGCGCAGAAGCAGCCACTCCTCAACCGTAGTTTCACACATTCCAAGCTTGCCAATGGCTCGGCATTGCAAAACTGCTGCGTAAGACGGCTCTTGACCGGTCTTGCAAGCACACAGTCTATGAGTTTTAACGCTTTTTGAAATCTCTCGGTTGATTTCAGCGGCGTCTTTATTGCACTTCGGTGAGCCTCAGTGGCAGTACTACTCAGGGAGGTGCTGGGCAGAAGGCTTTACACGCAGAACAGGGCCGCTCGCACTGGAGTCTGTCACAGCTACCATCACCAGCACCTGTCCCACAAAGCTCGAGAAACTGGCCAGTAAAGTCAACGCGTAGATGGCTGTATTCTCCTCGCCAAATAGACTTGCTGGCGGCGCTGAAAGGTGAATAGGGACATCGAGTGGACAGTTGGTGCGGCCGTAACTTCGCGGAGACCAGGTTGCTTGTCACTGCTATTAGAAGAAGTCATCTGCTGTCACACTCCCCTCACATGTGGTAAGCGTTACGCGGGACGTTGAACGGGTCGCTGTCTACCAGAGCCGGACTACCGAGAACATAACGACAACGCCGCCAAATGCCAACTCGGTGGTCATTACAAAATCCGCTGCCGGAAGTGTGGATGTGCTCCCCTCCTGAACCAAATGCGCCGCTACTGGACTGGGTACGAGATTCGCCTGACGGAGAAATTGCAGATACCACTCACTGTGAGGCTATACAGGGCAACGTTAGTACTCCTTCGCTAGTCTTAGCTGGAAAGGTGTACTGAGACGAATCTAGACTAAGCGCAGTAACAACGTCCGCTGTGCAGGGAAATCGTATTTTTCTCTTCTATATCTTGTTTCTATTCCCGTTTCTTTCTTGGCATGCTTCTCTTTTCCTTACGTTCCGAGGTCTTTGGGTTTCACTTCCATTAGCACTCGGAGTGAAGGAAGATGGAGATGATGCAATGCTATGCGAGGTGCCAGTCAGCGCTGCCGTGAAGGTTCTTCCTATCGTGTTCTTCCTTGTGTGCGTGAAATTGCATTTCAAGTGTGTCTCCATCTCGTGCGCAGTGAAGCAGAATCGCGAATAACCAACTCGCCAAGCTGAAGTTCGTACCGACTTACCTGTCTCATAACCAGGTTGGATTTAAGAAAATGAAAATTAAGGCAGGGCATCTTGGAAACATATTTGGCGATATCTTAGTTGAAACAAATATCTTGAATCTAAAGAGTTCTACCGGGCACCAGAGACTTTATTGCCACAACAAAGTGCAATAAAACAATGCATGCTGGACACCACGAGTTGTAATGAGCACGAGACAATCAAGCTCAGAAGAATGAAAACACTCCAAGCTGAATAGATGGCATATTATGCGAGATGAACAGATCGTCGGAGACACGAATGTGGAAAGCACATCGATCGGTGTCAGCTATCCTGAAGGAGCCCTGCCTCCATGGCATATGGAAGAGTAGAGATGGCGTGTGGCATGCTGATGTTGACGCACGCAAACCTCGAGAGTACTTCATTGAAACTATAAAATGGTTGAGAGAATGTTACAAAAAGATAAATATTGATGTGGAATGGTTGCCAGCTCTGGACGATTTAGCCACGCTCAAACCCTTTTAAATTAACAATCGCAACGACCTTCAGCCAAGCCTGGCTGATAGGCTTTTAACCCCTCCTTCACGTTAAGTTTTTCTAAATGTTGCAGTGTTGAGGGCACCTTGCTTTTACCAATATGTGCAGCCGCTCCTGTCACCCGGCCATGTGTGTAAACAAAAAAAAACTGAAGGAGCGACCTTCCTCAAATCCCGTACCGGCTTTGCCGACCCTTTAATTGACGTCCCTATCCGAGCTCATCGCCCAGCGTTAACTCTTTATAATCAGGGTTATCAAGCATTGTATCATTTGCAGGGAACGGCAACGTGCGTTTTTGTCGGTAGCGTCTGCTCGCATTTTTTTCAGAAAAAGCCCTTCTTGCGCCGCTTTCGAGAATGTAAAGCTGTGGGAAGGGCGCGGCTCCACAGTAGGGAAGAAAAATGTAGGTATAGCTTCGTCCTGTACGAGGCGTACGCAGTTTTGATCCCGCCCGCAGAAACCTTTCCTCCATAGCCCTCGATCCTATTATGACTGCGTGTAGTTACACTCCTATTAGCTGACCCCGGTCAGTAATAGTACGTGATTCTAGAGATATTTTTATCGCTATAAAGTAGTACGTGTGTTTTTGTTTTATTAAGTTTCGACAAAATAATATTTTCAATTTTAATTCGGCTGAATTTCGAGATGGTTTTTAAATACGTTTTTTTGTTGCAACAAATATATATATATATATATATATATATATATATATATATATATATATATATATATATATATATATATATATATATATATATATATATGGGCGGATTTCATTTGGATTCGGGCAACGAGTGACGAGTACATAATTTTTTTAGTTTGCTTCAAATTTTTATATTTTGTAGAAGCATGTTCCTAGAAGAACAATCCTTTTTAATTTCATATCCTGACCGCGATTAGTTCACAGAGAAAAAAAATGCAAAAGAAGCGGGAAAGAACTACGAGGTTTTGATGATTGTCGTGTGTGGCGTTTTTGAATCACTCTCGATCTCCAAAGTGTATTGTTGAAAGAGAACGTCTATGCCCTCTAGTGTGATATATGGGCATGTAGGTGATAGCCGACATTATGACTGCTATTTATTATTCGTCGCTCCAATTTTTGCAAAAATCCCCAAACATGCCTCAGCCGACTGTGACCTAAAATGGGGGTTTTTATTTTGAGTCGACTATGTTTAGTATCCTTTTAAAATATTACCACGTGTAAAACCATTCCATTGCCTTCCAAATCAAGCAAAGTTTGTGTTTTTAGCATGTGTACGAGTACATATAAATAAATTATGAAACAAAGAGTGTTTCCACTTTTTGTTCAAATTCAACACGCTGTCTAAAAAAAGCATTTTAATTTCTTTTTTCTTCTGGCGTTACGTTCTCTTCGCACCTTCTTTTAGCCAGTTATACATTTTCGTTAATAGTATTTGCCTTTGTTCTGAGTTTCAAGCCTCTAAAAATGCTAAAAAAGAGCATCATGCCGATGGTGGAGAGTTGACGATTTTCGTGTGTGGCGTTTTTGAACCACTCTCAATGTCAAAGTATTCAAAATGAGAGTTTCGATATATTCATATTGTGACGATATATATGCAAAGTCAGTAAAACAAAATTCCACCTACTGTTTAGTGTTCGATCGATCCGATTTGTTGCATGAAATCTCCAAACATGCCTCTGCGAACAACTGTTGACCTAAACTGCAAGGATTTTTTTGTTAGTCGACTATGTTTCAGTTTTGTTTTTAAAATGTTACCACGTGCTTGGAGACACTTTCATTGCCTTTCATATTCATGTAAAGTCGTGTCTTAATCACGTACGAGTACTGAGAAATAAACTATGAAACAGAGGAGGTTTTACTTTTCGTTCCGTTTCAGCGAACTGTAAAAACAAAGCAAAATATTTTTTTTATTTTCTTGCAGTTGCTAACTTTTACATTTTTCTTTTAGCCAGAATACATATCTGTTAGAGTTATATGGACTGGATTTTGAGTTTTTAAGCCTCTAAATGTGCTAAAGGAGCAAATGCCTGAGTGGTGCGGTTCTATGGGTTTATAGACTGCTATATTTTATTCTTTATTATATAATAATCTAAGGGACGTTGAATAAATACTCATATCAAAAACATGAGATCACAATTCGAAGCGTATAATATCAGGTCTGCAATTCCAAACGTCTAAAACACTGCGGTACTGCAACTGCCGGGAGCAGGTTTTCGAGACAATTTCTGCTGGTGCCTGGGTTGGAGGGGCCTCAGCCCTAAGCCCCTGCGCTACATAATCTATACTACGTTAGAAATATCAAAGTATAATAATTTTAGGCTCCCATTGAGTAAAATACGCTCTCTATGTAATCAGGAAACCTGAACTTTTAAATGCGAAATTTTATATTTTTTAATCCTAAATTCATGTTATTAACAGAACCAAATTATTTTTCAGCATATTTAAAGGCTTAAAACTCCAGCCAGTGCGTATACCTCCTAACTTGGAATGTATTACAAATTTTAAAAAATAAGGGTGTAAAAAACACAAAGCAAAAAACAAAGAAAAATATTAAAAATGTTTTTTAATACAGTGTGCTGAAATTGAACAGACAATGAAAACCTCCTCTGTTTAATAACTTATTTCTTAGTACTCGTACGTGATTAAGACACAAACTTTGGAATATGAAAGGCAATGAAAGGTTCTACACGTAATATTTTGAAACTAAAATAACAGATCATTATGAAAAAAATCCGCAGTTTATTTCTGGTTGTTCGCGGAGGCATGTTTGGGGATTTTTACAAAAATTGGACCGACAAAATAATAAATAGTGGGGTAAATATCGTTTGCGACACGCACTATATCGCAATAAAAAAATAATCGAAACTCTCTTTTTGAATGCTTTGACATTGAGTGTGGTTCAAAAAACGCCACACACGAAAATGCGATCAAATCCCACCATCGGCATTTGCTCTTTTTTTTAGCATTTTTAGAGGCTTGAAGAAACTCAAAACCAAGGCAAATACTATTAACGAAATGTATTTCTGGCATTTCAACGAAGATGTGAAGAGAACGCGAACTGCGCACGAAAAGAAGAAAAAATTAAAATTGAGTTTCTTTTAGACAGCGTTTTCACAAAACGTTGAAAACCCTCTCTGTTTCATAATTTGTTTGTCAGTACTCGTACATGATAAAAACACAAACATTGCTTAATTTGGAAGGCGATGAATGGTTTTACACGTGGTAATATTTACAAAAGCGATACTAAACATAGTCGACTCAAAATAAAATCCCCATTTCGGTCACAGTTGATTCGCGTGAGGCATGTTTGGGGATTTTTACAAAAGGTGGAACGACGAATAGAAAATAGCAGTTATAATGTCGGCTTACCTACATGCACTATATATCACACTAAAAAAATATATACGTTCTCTTTTCAATACTTTGGGAGTCGAGAGTGATTCAAAATACGCCACACGCGACAATCGTCAAAACCATCGCAGTTCTTTCCCGCGTCTTTGAGATTTTTTTTCTCGAGGAACGAAATCTTGTCATGGAACATGAAAATAAAAAGGATTGTTCTTCTAGGAACATGCTGCACAAAAAATAAAAAAAATTTGAAGCAAAATTAAAAATATGACTGCCACTCGTTGCCTGAATCCAAATGAAACCGCCCATATATATATCAGCCGCTTTTGAATTTTAGAGCCATTTAATTCATATTAGTTTTAACTGGCGGGCCTAAGTAAAGACCGACGTGATTGAGATATGTGGACGTATCTGCTGCGTAAACACCACAATGACAGGCATTGTAAACCAATGTTGTTTCTTGGATCCAGCATGCAGTGGGGCAGTAGAGCACTCCGTTATATCTATTTTGTTAGCATTCAACAGCACATAGAAACACGATATAGGGTTTTTAACAACAGCCTTCTGAGAATATCGAGTACTGAAATTGGTAGCAGCAGCACAAAATGTTCCACGTTGTTCCCAAATGGCATATATTAAACACTCCTTTCAATGTCATGCGAGTTAATGACACAAATATGGTCTCCAAAACATGCTAACTTCAAGGTCGCTCTCCTGTTCGCATCAGGCAAAAATGAAAGGTTTAGATATGATGCCTATTGATAAGATTTAGATGCGATTTATTGGACAACGGAGTTGGTGCATTTTGCTTCAATCACTACACTCAAGTTATCGTCTAAAAGAATATTCCTTTCAGGAAATTATTAACCAACTTAAGAATATATTGTATACCCTACATGATAATCAAAGTGAGTTGGGAAAAGAACCAAAACCTTTTTTCCTATGAAATTCACCTTGAAATCTGCTTTATTATGTACCCGGTATCAAATTAGATGCAAATAGTTTATTTATTCTTCGTTCGTATCGAATCACAAATTTTTATAAGGACTGAACAAACATAAAAATTATTTTCGCATTTGCAGAAAAACTTAAAAATGCAATAAGATAGAGATGTCGTTTCATTATTGGCCTTGCGATAAACAAAATCGAAAAACCCCGTCAAAGTGGGAATACTATGCAAGCCAGGAATTTGCTTTCTAAAGCTGTAATTCGGCGGAAATGCAGAAGGCAATTTGTTATTTCCAGTGTTTTTATATGAAATGCTATATAAATGTGTATTTTTCTTACGTCACGGTGACAGTTAATACCATTCTAAATATGTTATTACATCAATGATAATGGCTTTTGGGAATACAATAAGACATCGTTCTAAACTTAACAGACTCAAAACGTTTGATATAAACTCCAATATTCAATACGGGCTTTGCTGCCAAGTTGTCGGCGCGACATAACCAGTCGTCAACCTTTTCTGAAACACTGTCGCTGCTTGAGTAGCCGTACTAAGATCACAAGGCATTGCGAGTGAATCGTCGTTTACAATCTTTGGTGACGGTGCAGTAACGGTTTCGTCGCGTGAAAGAACATTTTGAATGTTTATCAAGCAAGCCTATTCGACGTCGGTGGCTACGCCCGCAATCTATCACCTGGCCCTGACGTCGTCTAGTTTAACCGGCTACAAAATGAGTCCTTGATACTCCTTTTACCAGTAACGACAACCAATACAAATGACAGGGAACATTCCTCTGAAACAAAATGGCGTCATTCAGTTCAGTCTTCTGCTGTGCAGCGCCATTCGCTTCCTAAGCCTGTATTATCACGCAGTCGGCGCTTCAAAAAATGCAGCTAGACGTAGAAATCTTTTAACACGGAATTTACCACAAAACGAATCGCCGCGTCCACAATGGCAAGATCTGCAGCCATGCTGGCTCCGTTACCTATCCTGTCGTGAACCTTTTTCAGGAACCATCGTAGCTGCTTTCGTGGCCGTACCAAGATTACCGGGCTTTGCGAGTCCGTCCGCTTCACTTGCTATCTGTGGTGAAGATGCAGTCGCGCTTTTGTCACGTGAAAGAACGTTTAGAACGCCTATCAAGCAAGGCACTTCAACGCCGGAGTGAACGCCGACCATTTATAAGCTGGAACTGACGTCAACTACTTTACCCGGCTGCAGAAAAGATCGCCGCCTTCCCAACAATGAAATTTCTACCAAATTTGTGAATTTTAATTAACTTCTCATGAACCATTTTCGGAAACCTCATCGCTGCTTCCGTAGACCTGCTAAGATCACCGGAAATTGCGAGTGCGTCCGCTTTGCTTATCACCTGCGGTGATATTGCAGTCGCGTTTTTGTTTCACAGGAAAAACGTTTCGTTCACTTATCATACAAGCCGGTGGTAACCAAACATACTTGTGCGAAAATGAAAGCACTGCGGTAATCTAGTTGTAGCCTCCCTAGCGTGGACGAACACATCCAACCGAGTGACTTACGGATAACGCTGAACTGTCTCGTCAACCCAGCTAAAGAACTTTGCCAACATTATCCTTTTTTCGTGGCGAACTTTCGAAGCTAACTTTCTAAACAAGATGAAGTCAGGTGTATCACTTCGTCTTGCGAGTCAGATTTTATTTTCGGTCCGCAGATGTGGTTGAAGACTAACATCCAGCACAAAATATTTACCTAAGTCTGTGACATACAAAAAATATTGCCGCAGGGTAGAAAAAGCTTTTACGCCAACTTTTTTATTTCCTTTTCTCCCACATCTAGCTTGATGGAGGGACTCCCTTAATTGGGGCTGGATAGACCTCATCAGTGATCACAACATTGTTCATCCTGAAACATACTGTACCAAAAGAAACTGAAATTTACAAAAAGTTCATTCACGATTACGCTCGTTATACTGTTGATGCCTTAAACACAAAACTAGCTTTGTTCGGCTATAATCATACCATAACTTGCATGTGTCGTTTGGCGAACGACAACTTGATTTGAATAACAACTGCATTGTGGATTCTTGGTTTTGCCTATGTCCTCATAATTAGGATAAAATCCAATGGCCTTTCAACTTGTTATTCGAAGGATTTAAAAAAAAAACTACTTGATTAAAATTAAACGTCTATTCCAGAAAGCCCCCCCCCCCCAAAAAAAAAATGGTAACGACAATGTCTGGCTTTTTTATCTGGTATACTCGAGACAGCATTATATCGCAATAAAATGAGCCAAAAATGACTTTAACGGTCTTAAATTATCACATCTGCATTTCACTGACCCTCGTAACTCTAGGAAGGTTATCAAACCTGGTCGTGCTGGGAATGCCCCGGTTTTTCTTAGGAAACGAGCATTATCAAATGCACAATGAAGCAGGATATTGTCTTAACATATTTTTTCAGGCCTATTCAAAAAGGAATACTTCCCTCTTCCTCCGTGTACTGATCAGCTTAATATTAATATAATCGCCATCGAATTCAAAAGCAACGCTTCTACGAAATTAACAGAAACTCTTCCTTCTAGCAGTGCTCCGGGAGAGGATCTATCAAAAACGCTTCTGAAAGTGATAAAAATAATTTGTGGCCTATTTGTTTTTCTAAACTATTAAACAAACTCTCCACTCGGAAAATGTTTCCCTCTATTGGTTTCCCGCCCTCTTTAAGCCTATCTTAAAATCAGGTTACCCAACAAATCTTTCTATTATTGTCCCAGATCTCTCACCAGCGTACCCTGCAAATTTATAGAACATGTTATTCTCACTAAGTTCATGCCACACTTAAATCAGATCAGCCTACTTCCTTGATAATCAACACGGTTTAAAAACACTCTTGTAACACACAGCTTTTTTCAATTTGTCCATGATTTCACTATTACTACTCACACAGGAGCATAGAAGAATGTTATTTTTATTGATTTTGGAAAAGCGTTTTATGTGTTACCACATGCACAATTAATTTTAAAGCTTTTTCTCCTCCAAACTGACCCATCCAGAGTAAATTGGAATTAATTGTTCCGGGACGATATAACATAATCCAAAATTATTATTAATCCAGTCTTCTCCCGGAAACCAGTGATATCTGGAGTTCGCAGAGGAGCGTCCTTGGTCTAATACGTTTATATATATACATAATATTGGCCTCCTATCAAATATTCAATCAACCGTTAGACTCTTTGCTGACGATTGTGAACTTTACTGGAAATGCTCATGTCCAGCATATTAGATCATCTTTCAAAATGAACTGAATGAAACCTGCGAATGAAAGATGAAAAGTATCTCTAGTAAATTCTTAGAATTAGCAGTTTAAAAGAAGAAAAAAAAACACGAGTATTACCACCTTTTACGCCAATCATTGAATTTGGAACATCAAACAGGTACTTGTGAGTTAACTTCACCAACAATTTGTACTTGGGCGTGCATATATTAAGTATATTCAATTAAGCATCCAACAAACTATTTTTTTAAACGAACATTCATCTCGCTGCTCAGGAAACTAAACTCCTTGCTTATAAGTCAATTGTCCTTCTGAAACTCGCATATGTCAGAATAATATGGAATCCTCACCGATATCATTTAACCTTAAAATAAGAAGCTTTACAAATCAAGGCTGCACGTTTCATCTAACGTGAGTATGCTCCCATATCAAGTGTCTTCGAGCTCAAGGAAAATATGGAATTAACTTCTTTCGAAAATCGATGTAAGACTTCTCGCATATACTTTTTTGAGAAATCTACTACACCAAATCACCTTTCCGGGTATGTAGTTTCTATACCTGCACGGTTCCTTTCTCCCATGCTTGATTGATCAAGCAAAGTTGATGCAATTATGTCGCAAACTCACTTGTCTATGTTCTCTCCCCTATCATTATGTACAATATATTGGAACAGTCTCTCCGCACATGTAGTGATTCTACACGATCTTATATTATTTAAGCGGAGCTGAGTAGATTTGATGAGTTAATTTTTTTATCCCAACGTCAAACGCTGCTTGGCCATTAAAGTTTTACTCTAGCAATATGTTCATGGTTGCATTGTTTCATCAATGAAATCTTTGTATATTCATTTTGAGCTTGGGTTTTAGTAGAGTGTCGTTGGTGAATTATTATATAAACTGCTCGCATCTTGTTTCTTTTTTTGTTTTTATATATGTTACTATCATGACTATTCCTCCCTTTTGCTGTCCCCTTGATGTGATGCATAGACAAATGCCCTTGCGGTAAATACATGCACTATAATAAGAGTAGCTTACAAGTCAGCTTTAATTGCACTTTTGAGGCATTTTATTAACGATTGGGAGTAAATCAGGTATTCCATAACTTGTAATATACACTGTCAGCTCCACCTATTAGTGTCAACGGGCAGCATAGCACATAGTGATACAATGTTTATTTTTACTTTTCCTACGAAGAATAATTTGTACTCAAATAAAAGTTAATGAATATTTGATTTAGATGCAAATGTGGAAACAAAGTTTAGACAATTTACTAGCAATAGGTGCGGAAACTAGATAGATGTCCAAGCTTGTTATAACAAAACAAAAAAAGAATGAAAAGCATGACATGTCACTAATGATGCATAATAATATTTAAAATCCTGTTCTGTCATAAAATTTTGTAAGCACGTGTGAGTGAGACCACCGAGCATAACATTTGAGGAAAGACCTCTTGCGAAGACAGCTGTATCTGAGAAGGGCGACCCGAAATACGCCAGATTGCTATTGCACGAAAAGAAGCGCGCACAGGAGCATTACGGGCATGGAGACAAAAGCGTCAGAGGGTAAAAGGAAAAGACATCTCCTGCAAAAAAATAAGGTATCTAAGCGAGCGAACAAGAAAGACGCTTTCTTGATCAAAGTGGAAGACGAAGACAGCCTGGCGAGCGTTCGCTTCGGAGTCTGAAGATAAATTACCGTATGTGAAACTCTCCTAGGCTGAAAATCGCACGGGTTCTTGATTGTCTAACGAGGCGGAAACGAAGAAAAGACAACGCCAGTTTATAAGTGAGCGTGACGCAGTAGGGAAAAAGAACCTTAATAGAGGATGAGGATCTGCTTAAGATGACGCTCAAGCTTGCGGCAATAAGAATGACTTTGAACTAACGGGTCACACTCTGGCTTTCTAAAATGACGCTCTCTACTGCAGAAGTACTCTCGGTTAAAGGGCGTCTTTAAATATTTTTGATAATGCAGTTATGTTGTCAATCCCTCGAAGCGTCAACTTAAAATGTTTCGTGTGTTTTTTTCTCAACTACCAAAGGTTTGGCAAAGACATTGCAACCAAAGTTTTAATTAATAAACATCGAAGAACTCTACTGAATTCGCTCAACTTGCATCCAAACTTGCAAGGAAAATCCTGAATATCTTCCTTTTTGAATTCCACTTTGCAAAATTGTTAAAATACGTTTTATCTTGTGCGTTTTGCCTTTGTGTAAAGGTTCAGCATAGAAATGTTAACAAAACGAGATAAAAGTACACCACACGACAGTAGAGGACACAAACTTTGTGTTTGATTTCAAATATGCACTATTGCATCTTTCATTAGAATAACTTGAAACTGTTGCGTTTATTTTATTTACCCAGTTTAGTGAGCATTTGCTCTATACATATAAAAATGTAATTCAATTTGTTTATACAGTATGAATACTTGAAGATCGTGGTGAAGGCTGTGTACTTTACTCGAAATGGAATAGTGGGTTGTTTGATTTAGGGAATTATAATTAATCAATTGTCAATGAAACATCGCCAATTAGAGGCATTCAATACCGCGGTGAACCTCTTCGTACTGACAAAAACAGGCATCACTGTATACAGATTTATGTATCTTCATACCGGGCGCTAGTATTCACGTACTAGCCAACCCCATATTTATATGAGTTCCGGTGCACAGGTGCGGTCACCCGGAATTGAATACGGATCACGGGGCTTCGGATAAAGGCCGTCGGCATTGGTTTGCTAGTCGCTGGTAAAAGAATATAGACAAGTCCAGTATTGTGTTACCGAAGACAAATCATATAATCAGGTGGCCAGTATTCTTACACAGGTAGCGGTCCGAGGCTGGCCTTATCCTTTACCGGGGGTTTATAACCACGTACTGGTGGACTAAACCGGAGGGCCATCTACGTCATACGGGTATACCGGCATAGCATTCCAAGAGTTCTCACATCACTCCCGTTACGTATGTGACCTTCTATGGCCACTTCCCTGGGCAGATAGGAATCCCAAAATACATGCGGTAGACAAAACTGGCATATCTTGCTGGTAAACGGGTAAGCGAGGGTTGTAATCTAAGATAAAGGTTTCGAGACTTCCCAAGAACTACGGAGAGTTGTGGGAGTTAATGTTTTAAAGGGTTTTCAGACGATGTAAAATATAAATGTTTTATTTAGGCTCACAAATACCTGTATTGACCCCGTAATTGATGACTTCACAACATGGCGTTCCGCTCCAAACCATTGCTAAGGCCGTTATCATGAACGACTGCATGGGGACTCGACGCGAGGTTAGAAATTGTCCGATAAAAAATAAATACATCTTTGTAAGCATTCAGTCTTCAAAACATCTAATCCTGATGACTTTTTCTATCGTCTCAGTACGATAAA
>JAZHYW010064425.1:0-33568 GCA_037355805.1 Ixodes ricinus
ATGTCGCGGCGTCGGCGAGACAGCTAGCTGGAGCGAGACTGCTAGAGGGTGTGCCTCGTCATTGGAACAGTGAGCCGGCAAGGTCAGGTTTGAAACCTTATCTACTACCATCGGTATCTCGAATAGTTGACTTAGAATGTTCAAGAATGTGCTACCACGAGACTCACTCGGCAATGTTGTGTTGGCCTTCGTATAATAAAGTCGAATCTTCCAGAAGTAAGCAGAGGCATTCCTTCTCAATCACCCTGGCTGTAATTTATCACAACCGGTTGCGTTTTCGCGGACGTCTTAACTCATTTTAGCATGTGGAGCAACTATCGTCAATCCTGCTATTGCAGCAGGACCCATCAAAACCATAATTATGTAAAAAAATGTTATAAGTAAAATATTTTAGCGTGATGGCTGTCTTCCAATTTTATATTCGCCGAGCCCAAGACACGAGCTGTGAACACGGTTTTATGTGTCGTACCCGGACCCCTCACTAGAAAAACAAATGCGCACGAAGAAGTTCTCGTGTACAACAAATCAAGGTATATGACAAAGTATCAATTGATATTCTCTTCAGGTGCGATCTTCTTTATTTTTGCACTTATAATAAATAATATCACGAATTACCATTATATTCATTGTTGACCATATACTTGGCCAAACTGAGTTAAACGGGAGAATCAGGACCTATGCTCTATTTCTCAATCAGGCCGGAAATAAAATATATTTTGTTTACCCGAGTTCATAACACTTATATGTACAGGGAGTCACAAAGAAAAATTACACATTCTTTTTATCGCAAAAATAAACTAGGCAGCGCCGAACGCTTATTCTCCGCCGAAAGGTAGCGCTAGATGTCACAACCAGATGCCAAAGTTTCAGCCCGATCCGATACCTTATTGAAAAGTTAAAAGTACTTTTCTGAAAATTTCAATGAGTAAATGGAGCCATTTTTCGCCCGTTTTCGGTTTCTGGTGCCATAAAGTCCCATGTATTCGAAAACTCCGTCGGCTGCAATATTCCCATTGAAAGTTTCAGAAAACACCCATTACTTTTGATTAACGTATCGGATCGGGCTGAAACTTTGGCATCTGGTTGTGACCTATAGCGCTTCCTTTGAGCGGAGAATGAGCGTTCGGCGATGCCTAGTTTATTTTTGCGGTAAAAACAAAATGTGTATTTTTTTTGTTACACCCTGTATATAATATTATCACGAATGGCAAGTGATGAGGCGGCGAATGACTGAGTAAACTGAATGTTTAATGGGGCTAACTTGTGCCCAAAAAATAAAGGGAAAAAGAAAGATAACAACAGAGCGTCGCGGGCGTCGAAAGCGGCGAAGCAGCAGGATCGAACGCTGAGGCGAAACTGAGTCCGGCTGGTTACGCGGAGCCCTTTTGTGCACGCGTGGGCTTCTGGAACATTCGGCGCGCAGAACATTCTAACCCAGAACGAGCAACACGGTTCTCGAAATTACCAGAAATCTAAATTGGACGAACAAATAAAAGACGCGGCGCTCCCAGGGATCGAACCCTTGGCTTTCTGCGTGGAAGGCACGCGCGATAACCGTTAGGCCACGAGCCCGCTGCCTAATTAGTCAGTTGCGCTCGCGGCAATAAGACACTAGTTATTATGACTTTCGCTTATTTTTAAATTGATACTAAAAGACAGGGGAAGGAACAGTAATGTCTTGTTTGGGGCAAACTGCGATGAATTCGGAATTTTGAAGCGTTCACCTTCGTTGTGACATTGCGTCTTACGCATTTCGATCAATTATTCAGAGTTTTCAGGCATAATCGCGTTATTTTACTGATAAAGTTTTATCAGCTTTTTATAAAGAAATATGCAATATGTTTATTTTATTTCTCTCACCTGCACTGTACATTCTCAGTGCCTTCACTCTTTTATGGCGACAAATTTTATTCATCATATTCAATGCGCATCCAAATATTTGGGTGGGTGTTTTACTCGTTTTCTGTAATGGTTAGGTATAAAATAAGAGACTGGGATTTGTCAGACCTCCACGTATTTTGTGTGATCTTTTTCTAATAAAAAAAGTTACGATCCTCGTGAGCATTTTTTGTTTAAAGTTAAGTGTAAAAATTATAACAAACATTATGAATTGAATTTCCGCGTGTAATCCTTCTCCCAGTGCTGGCTTTACCGAAGTTTTCAAACAAACATCATATTTGACCTTTTGAATTAGAGTGGTCGATCAAGCTAGGATCAACCCTGATAATAATCTAATTGAAGCACAAAAGCTGTTGCGCGTTGTTCACCTAATTCCAGAGGTTGAAGACATTGATCAAGAACAAAGTAAAAATATTATTACTCTAATTGTTTTTTCTGAAACAAATAAATTTGTAAGAAATGTTCCATCCCCTTTTCAATCCCTCTACTCACCGTCCTACAGTGTCCGCCCTCCTTCCTAGGTTTCCTCCTCTCCGCTCCCCTTCCTAGTCGCGTTACACACCAATTCAGTTACCCCAAAAGTCATAAAAATATGGGTTCTTGACTCCCGGAAAGACTGTTTATTGTGATCCAAACAATCGAAGCAAACGCTTCTAAATACCGCAGTTCGAACTTTTCGAAGATTTCAAAGTAAAGCTCGCTCTCAATTTTTTTTTTCAAATAATTTTATTAAAGTTAAAGTGCTTTTAAGAAAACAAATAGGGTAACTTCAATGAAAATATAAGTCTTATATTTAAACTGATAATACAAATTATTTAATTAACTGAACTGTTGGAATACAGCGATGTCGGGAACTAGACTGCTAAAGTCCGTATTTTGTTTGGCGACTGAACTCTGAAGAAAATGACAAACATTTTCAAGGCTTCTCTTTGAAGCGGACTGTCTCTTGTGAGGTCCTTATTGCATTGGTTATCGTAGCCTAATGTCACTCTTATACGGTACTCATAAAAAGTAACCGAATTACTTGCAATTGATTACTTTTTGTGCACTTTTGTAATACTTTAATTGCTTAATTTGGTAGTAATAACAAGATTAATATGATTACTTACGAAAACAATAAATTACTCCTAACCCTTACACTTTTTAACCTCGGAAACCGAGGGGGGGGGGTGTATGGTGAAATTATATGTGGTTTGCTGGGTTTCAATCTGGGATTGAAAAGCCTGAGTTCTCTAGAAAGACATTTCAGTGCGAAGGTTGATAGTTAATAAGCATCTGTGTCTTTATTCGCCCCCCAAACAGCCCCCCCGCTTAAAAGAAGAAGAAAAAGGTTATCCGGATTTAAGCATTTTTTACACTCTGGTTCTCCAAAAACACCTAAACCAGATGAAGTGAAATTCATGTTAACAAGAATTCAAGATTTTTTTTTTATTTATGTCTGGAGATTCAAGATTTCATAGACATAATTTTTAAGTTTTCTTTTATTTTTTGTGTGCGTGGTAAAAGCGGATGCGAACGTTCCTTAAAAAGAGAAGCTAGATTCTGTTTGCTACATCTAGTTACTGCGGCTTGGAATGAGATTCTGAAACATCACTTTTTTTGCCCATTGTTGCGTATCTTTTATCTCCGAGTTTGTACATATAAGTTATTTCTTTCCTCTTCCTAATGACGACCTTTCTATTCACAAGTTTCCTTTAACGGGATCCTTGAACCAAGCCTCCGAGAGCGGGATTGCCTACATTGAACTTGTGAATTGACGCGATTATAATTTTGTAATCCAGTTATTCTGATACAGTAAGGGACAGTACAAAAAAAACGTTTTCAAATCTAAAACAATGACTACTGTTTTTAAAGTCATAAAATATTAGCTAAAGTGACGATTACTTCTTTTTTTCAAGTAAAGACCATCAGCACACATAATGTGTTCATGGTCTGCATCTGATGCGAGAAATGTCACGCTCGAGTGTGAGCGAAACAGTTACACGCAGGCCAAGGCAACATAAATCATACTTAGCCCACAGGATGCATTGTTTAACCACAAAAAAGAGGACAGTCTTGGTCGAACTAAAGAACCATACAAAATCATAATCAGGTGTAATTCTAACAAGCAAGATTTAGAAGCGGCTCAACGGGAATCAAAGCCAGGACCATATCATCCGTAGCCCGATGCCTTTGCTTGCGCCACAAGAGTGATTTTTGTTTGTGTGTTTATTGTGCGCCACACGCTTTTGAAAGGAGACCAAAGCGACAGGACGAAGTATAAGTGGTTTACGAATGACGATGCGTTGCTCCCACCGTAAGCACACAACGTCAAAGGAGCGGATCGTATTATTCATACGCGCAAACATCTGGCTCAGATGACATGTGGCGTCAGGACATCGTACAACAGCAAATTCGTAGCGTAGCCCGTGCGACAAACGTAATGACGCCTGATGCGTATGTGTTTGACTTACAAGTAGCAACGTATATGGCGATGCATAAATCTCGAGGCTGGGTGCAGCTCTTGAAAGCAAATATCGGTGTAGCATAGAAATGAGTGGTCCTGGGAAGCGAATGAAGGCGCAGCGCGTGCCAAAGGTACGTCTTTTGTACGTTCAGGAAACAGTGGTTGACGGTACTTGGAGGAAAGGGGAGGAGTAAATTTTATTGAGGTGTTTAGACAAACCTTCTCAGCTCACGGCTACTTCAGCTAACATTAAGGAAATCGTTTTATCGAAGAGCGCTAAAAACTCACGGCACTACGTACACCGACTTTTGTAACAAACAAAACCAATACAAATTTGTAGTTGAAGCACAGCTAACACGCTCCACTCCTGAATGAACTAAAGCTTTCTTAATAGTTCTGATAAACCTGGGGCCGACAAGTATATCATGTGTTCAAGCCATTGCAAACCACCCACAACTCCCCGCTGTAACCGAGCGTAATAAAGCATGACGCACGTGTTATGCACGCAACATATATTCTGGTGTCCAGTGGGTTTATCAAAATGAGCAAAACAAGTTTAATTTCTTCTCAATTTATTAAGTTATCTAATTTATTACATCTTGATCAACGCTAATTGTAATTGTTAGATATTACTTCTCTTGAATAACGTGCATAAAACTACCTAAAGTACTATGTCCGCTGGAATGGACAATCGAGCTTGAACTTTGTCGACTGGCTCGGCTTCTACTATAATAGCGTTACGCAGAGAAGCATTTTTTTTGATCGAACGACTTTTACATTTTTACAACATTAATAGACAAATAGGTCACGTGCCACTTTTTATCTGTACAAGTACATATTAATGAATATTTAACAATGCGAATGTGCCCCGTTTACGCCCAGGGATGATGATAAAAGACGGGCAGCCGCGAGGCAAGGTTGTACATACATGAAGTTTTTTTTAACTTAATAGTAAACGTTTCACCATATCTGCTACACATAGCATTTATATTATTAAATGTCGTAATAAGAATTTTTTTTTATTTATACGTATTTCCTTATTGGGATTGGTTGTTTACGATGCAAAAGTTTATTAGAGAAAAATATTTAGTCTTACTTTTTTACTTTTTTGTCTCAAAAATTGTGTTTTCATGTTGCGGAGAGGAACATCGTCCTTCCCATCCTCCATAACGCTTGTACAAACCTGAAATCGGCTTCTCTAGTATGCCAGGAAAGGTTAAATTGCAAGCTGAAATTGGCCGACCAATAGTTTCCTCGCCTATTTAAACAGATATGATGCCGGTCGGGAAAGTGTTTGACATGTCTATGTTTTTTGTGGTGAGTACCAAGTAAATCTAACTCCGCTAATTTCACTATTTGTAGCCTCTTTATTTTCCTTCGTTTTAGTTGCAGATGCTGAAAAATGGGCATATGAAGTTTAGATCTTTCGTTCAGTAAGGAACATTAAGAAAAATATTTTGCCAAATTTCAAAAATGGGTATTCCACTTATCTTGCCACATTCTTAAAAAAAAAAAGAACTGCGCGTTTCTCTGCTTAGTTGAAAGCCTTTAGACGGCTTCGCGTGGTGCGATTCGGCTTGTAATTTGCATTTGCACCGCCATTTGTGAGGAAACAAATTCTGTGGAACGCATGTGAAGTGCGTGCTGCGTCCACGTTCCTTCTGCCACGAACCACGTTGCAACTACAACTCGAAAGCAGAATTGCAGAATAGCACCTTAGGGAACGTTCCTTATTACTTATCGAGTGAGTCGTTCAATAGTGTTTGTACTTCTCCGGCTCTCCTTTGTCACCCATGTTGCCCTTCTTCGTGTCTGTCTGTCCTTTTTTGTGTCCTAGCTCCAGGGTTACTATGTTCAATCCTTAACCAGCTCGCCTACCTACTTGCTTTAACTTCAATTATCGTACTTCTTGTCCATCTCGCTTGCACCTGTGCATTAATTACATAAACGTTATAACCTTAAAATGCAGGCCTCACACTCCTGTTGGTGTCATACCCGTACCACACAGGCAATCGAATGCCGATTTACAACGAGTGACATTTGTGTGATCGGCGAATCAGCTCGCAATCTGTCGCGCGCGGAATGCGCTACGCCCGGAGTGTCGCGCGCTGATTGGCCGACCGCCTCAAATGTCATTCGTTGTAAATGGCATTCGAGTTGCCCGTGTGGCACTGGTATTAGACTGGTTGCAGCCTTTAAGACCTGTTTGCCCTACTGACGTCTGGCTCCTCGTTAGCTCAGCTCGGTAGAGTGCTGCACTGAAAACAAAGAGGTCCCCGGTTCTATACCAAGACCAGGAGGATTTTTTTTTCCAAATGCGCACCAGTCACCTAGCTGTGTTTAAATACTTCTGTTCGCCCTTGTCCACATTTCCTTCTTTTTAAAAAAAATATTTTTATTCCTCTCCAGCTCACTGCACCCTTGCTTTAGTTGCATTAAAATCAGAAACTTGAATAGCAGGCCGTTCATTGTTGTTGATGTTAGAGTAGTGGCAGCTGTTAGAACCCGTTTGCTCTACTGTCATTTAACACCTGGTTAGCTCAGTTGTTAGAAAGCTCCACTGAGTATAGAGAAGTCTCTGGTTTTATACCAGGACCTGGCGGATTTATTTCAGTCATGCATCAGTCACCTAGCTGTGATTGGAGATCTGTGTTTGTCACTTTCCCCTCTTGTTACTCTTCTCTCTGAATTAGTATCGTTACATGTGTCGAGCGCGCTGGACCTTTATATTAACTGTATTAACATAAAGTGCCAGTACGTATCCCGAAGTTTCTGTCATAACGTGCATTGGCAGAAAACGTAAACAATACTAACGTCCCAAAAATCATTATACATATATATGTATCATGATTTCTGGGACGTTAACTATTTGTTATGTCATTCCGGTTACATCCGGAATGACATAGCGATATAAATTCTATATTATTGTTAACAAGGTAAAGTTAACAAAACTCCAGCCCCGAAAAAGCAAAACATTTTGTGCTTGGTAATTGCATCTCCAAAAATGCTACTAAATATATCTTAAATCTCCAGCTAAAGGTGAGAAAATTAGTAATCATCCGCGAGAAGCCGGAATTTTTTTCCTATGGTTCTTGAGGTGAAAACAGAGTATAGTTGATTTTAGTTGGCGGAGGAAAAGTGCCATATTTGTTCGGTTTATTGGCATCGCTGGTTCACATTAATAACTAATGAAAGCATTAAAAGCGCAATTGTTCAAGCTTTTATATGGTGTAAACATTGGTAACCACTTTATGAAATATAAAACAAAGTATTTCATAAATAATTGTTTCCCAAATTCAATATATTTCTGTAGCAGCCGGGCAGCACACTGCCCATAAGACGAACTTCTTCGAACTTTAGTGAAATGTCGCAGGTTTCCCAAATGAACGGGCCTTTCTTTGGCGATGAAATAATGTCACGGCGCGTAGGGGCGTTGGGCAGTTAATTTTTCTAGACGAGAATTTGTAATGAGTGCATTACTAGAAGTAGCTTTAGCCTGCTGCAGCCCAGTAAAAGGCAGTTGCATTGATTTATTTTAAAAAAGGCAATAAAACCTGCCGTTACCTCTTGTTTTGCCATTTTTTTATTACTAGACACATATTCAATATTCGATTCGATCATTCGAAGCCCGTTCTTCGTCTTATTCGTATTCGATTCGTATTCGAAAATTTCAATATTCGCACACCCCTACTCTTGGAGCCTTCGGCATGCCCAACCTTCGCGATGGCGAGCGCCTCTGTTAGCATTTCTTGGTACTTCACGAAGCTACCTAGGCACATCGAGGCTGCTGCGTAACTCAAGATGTTTTGAGCAGGAGCAAGCACAGGCTGTGAAAACTACCATGTTTGAACACCGAACCACATTGCAGTGATGGAACTGACAAGTGGGGATTTGGAACAGCTCTTGTAGCAGGGAAAACGGGTTTTGGAGCCAAGATTCCCCTTTTGGAGCAGACAATTTTGAGCTTTCATGTCAGAAAGATTTTATACAATATCTTCGAAAGCTAGCCCGTAGAAAAAACTGCAATTGTCGGAGTGTTGGGAGACTAAAGTGTTATGCCTACAGAAGACCTGGCCTCTACTGATATTTATTTATTTATTAAACAACCATACGCCGGCAATTTTGTAGATGCCTTAATTAACCTATTAGGAGTACCGATGGCGTCTTTGGCCTGCGTTTGACGTAAAAAAGACGTTTTTGGCTACTTTGTAGGGCTTGTATCACGGTGAGGTAATTGTCGCGAGTTCGACACAAAACAGATACTTTTCTGTTGAATGTGTCTCACACTGCCCTCGCTCATACTCAACCTGCTGCTGTTCATAGAGCAGCTATGCGGAACACATAGCTACTCTAACTGATCACAACAAGTAGCGCTAGCTATTCATTGCGATCGATGTGAGCACTCTTCACAAAAACAACAATAACTCTTCGTTAGGCATGTGCAAATAATGGATTTTGGGTTCGAAGCAAATTAGAAATGAATAGTGGTTTTGGCCGAATATTTTTGAATCAAATATTGAAGAGTTGCTGTACCTCTCCACGCCTTTCACTACTAATAAACAACGCTTAGAAACGAAAATTCGGCTGAACTCGCAAAGGTTGTTCCTAAGCTCCTCATAGCCAACTCATGACCTCTGTAAAATTTAATCTAGCTATATTTATAGACTGTAGCCTCAGGAAGTCCAGTACCTACAATGGGATGGCAAGGAAACGACAGATATGACATAAAATTAGACCTATAAAGGAACCCAGCCATACCTAAATAATAAAAATAGAAAAAAAAACAGGCAAAACCGATAAACAGTTTTTTTTTAGATCATCATTGCTTAACATATATTTTTGCATAAAAGCCACTGTTAAGTTTTGAAAATTTTACTGCAATAAAATATCAACAATCACAAAATTTCTTTTTTTTTAGTACATTAGGCGCGCGCGTGCATTATTTTTGAAGGTGTGTTTTTCACCTAAGAGCGCGGCTGCGCTGCGGCGAAGCGAGTCACCAGATCGCTGTGTCCGCTCCGCAGGTATTACTTCTCCGCAGTGCACTGGTGCTTAACGAGAAGCGCACTCAAGGGGATAACCCGCCGCCATCAACACTTTGAAAAGTATGAATATCCAGTGGTACGTCATGAGGGGGGGCGTGGGGGGGGGGGGCTGACCACTACGGGTGCAGCGCTCAGGGGGTGTCACGGCGGGCCACGAGAGCGGGGGGGGGGGGGGGGGTCGCGGCGGGCCACGCGAGAGCGGGGGGGGGGGGGGGGGAGCGGGGGTCGCGGCGGGTTACCGCCCCGGGTGCCGCTCACCCTCGTGACGCCACTGCGAATATCGCAGTTCATTTGGAAGATAATATCAAATATCGTGTTAACTATTAGAAATTTTGAATATTCGTGCAGCCCATACTCTTCGCGCATAATACTTAAACATAAAAAGAAAAAAAAAGAAGAAAAAACTGTACTTTAATATTTAGTGTCATCGCCAACAATGACACATGCCCGACATTTTCAGTTTCCGTTTCGAGAACAGCTCCCTTTCGGCGCCCACATGGCGCAAATTGTGCACAAATACAGCCTTTGGAGCAGCACGTAGCACGTTATTCGTTCTGGCGCAGTTTGGCGCAATTGGCGCAGCAGTTCCCCCACCGACATTGAGTTTTGCTGGTCAGTCCGTTTATTACGTGTTTATGACATCCATGGACGAGAGGACATTTTACACGATTGATGTTTTCCATTGCCCTCGATGCCACAGCACCCGAAGTAGAACTCGGAGACGCTGCTGAAAAGATTAAAAAAAAAAAATGAACTTCTACTCTTTTTGTGGTGAAGTACTGCATGGAAGTCAAGTTTGCGCTCGCTTGCATTGCAATCATTCATCTTTACGTCTTGTAGCCGCACTTATTGCCCAATAATGCAGGAACAACTCCAGAAACAAAATCGTTTTCAATAAAGAGGCAATCATTAACCAGATGGGTGAACACAGTCTCCCCATGTTTGCTAAAACATACGGGCACGAACCTCTACGCCGTGCACTAAACAAACAAACTAAAAGAAGAAAAAGTGTTTTTGCTGAAGTGTAAAATTTAGGAGGAAGATATTTGTTGACACGAGGAAGATTTGCCAGTTAATTTTATGCGGTACTAAAGGCGACTTTCATCCGCCAAGGACGGGTCCGTCTAAAACAACAAAACCTTCCGAATAAATAATAATAAAAAAGCTAAAACCAGAAAATATAAAATAACGCTACACTTCGCAACTGACCCTGAAAAGTTTGTCCTGGACTCGCATTTTCCAAAGCTAAAATATGGTTGCATTCAAGGAGGTTAGAAGATGTGGAGAGGGCATGACGTCAGCCCCGCAGCTCCCGCAAGCCGACGCTCGCCCTTTCTCTCACGCTTCCCCCACGCCAAACCAAAACAAGCCTCCTCAACTAGAGGACCCTTCCCATGATGCTCGCGGTTGTTGATGGTTTACAGGTTTACAGTGGCGCTCGACGAGTCCGGGCATGCGTTGCGTTCGGTTCTGATCGTCATTCCTGAAAACTTGGCAATTATCGACGGTCGTCGTTATGTTCTTGGTGAAGGGAGCCAGGCTTTTGATAGGTGCCCTGTTGGACGCTGACGCAAAGCATGATCGCGATGAATTTGCTCGTGTACGTCGACTGGTGCTCGCGTGGCTGGGCATCGCAACTGAAAAACATAGAGCACCGATTGCGTGTGACCTCACGTGTGTACGAATGAAATATGTAAAAAGATGTTCCTAAATCAGAGCGGAACAAGCATGTGACTGTATGAAGACATCGTGATTGGCGTAAAATATGCAATTCGGTCTTACACTTCGCGTATATGTTGACGACTTAGCCGAGTTTGAGACGCTTAGCCGGACTACGACTGCGCGTCAGCTTCCTTTCTGTTGTAATTTAGTTTTATTATAGAGCGCAGCTCTTAGGCGCCCGTTTCTGGGTTGAGAGGCGTCGGCGTTGCATTATGGGTAAATTTCTCCACTAAATTTAGCGGAAAAATCCCCCCCCCAATTTAGCAGAAAAAATTCCCACTAAATTTAGCGGAAAAATTTCCCGCTAAATTTAGTGGAAAAACTTCTCCGCTTAATTTAGCAGAAAAATTTCCCCACTAAATTCAGCAAAAAGATTTGCCAATTTAGCGGAAAAATTTTTCCGCTATATTTATCGCGGATTTTTCTCCGCTAAATGGGAAAGGAGGAGGAGAGGAGGAGGAGTGAGTATGGAGAGGGAGGAGGGACATACCCTCCCTCCTCCTCCTCAAGAGCTGCGCTCTAATTCGGCCTTACAAAAAATCATAAACGTCTTTCATTTTTTCATATGTATTTTAGCACTGTACATGTGTCGTGCTGACTGGCAGCGCGAGCATCTCATGCTTGCGCCCAATATACACTTTGTAAGTAACAATTAAATCTGTCTCCATCACCCGAACTTCCCAGGTGCTTTTTTTCTTCACCTGTGGGTGAAGCCAATGTATGAGCTTTCACTGGAGGAGTCCGGCTCTTGACTTCCTTCGACATGCTCTTGTCATCTGCTTTGAAGTGCGCAGTCACAGAGTCTGCACACTGGGATCCTCTTCGACTGGGTCGTCATTGCCACGACGATGAAGAACGAAGCCCATCGCTTTCTTAGTTCGGTGAGCGTTGGAGGATAATTATTTCACGTTACTGCAAAATTTGGAATGTAATTCACGAGGGCCTTACCCGTGAAACGAAATTTCCGCAGAAGAACGACCGGAGTGATTTTTGCAGCCGCTCACAACGCAAAGCCCCATCATGGCGATGCGCGATGCCACTCACTTTCGTTTCGCTGCCCTGAATGCCCCTGCGCATCTGCTCGTGACCGTACCACTGTACAACGTACAGAACAAACGCAACAAAATGCAAAAATAAAAAAAGAACTTTGGTACACGTGATCTGCGTCACACGGGTCCTCTCAGTGTCTACAAAATGTTGCTGATGTTTAGATTCTCCTTTACATTTTCGTCATGCTCTCTCCATGTCTTCTAACCTCCTTGGTTGCATTAGTGTAAAATAAAGTTGATTCGTTCGAACTTCAGATGTCATAAACACTGAACAAGTTGGAAGAAAGATACCCACCAGACCTGGTCTCAGGTTTGTCAAGAATGCTCTGGGAGCTTCTGTACAGCCGTATCGAGAGGGTTTTCGCTCACATAAAAATGGACCAAGCCATCTGCCTCATGTTTTTTGGTCTTGTGAAGAATCTGCAGTCGGCTGTGTGAAAATATATATATTTAACAAGCAAATATGCTTGAATTATATTTTGTCACCCCCATCCTAACCCAATAGAGGCCACTATTTCAGAAGCTGCAGCATGTTTAGTCAACAAATATTTTTAATTTCCCCAGGTACAGCACTTTTTAACTGACACAATCTTTTTCCATTTACCAGTGACCATCATAGTTTCGTTCCCTACACAGACTGTTTGCACAGCAAATAATTTTACTAATTAAGTCAGTTCATTCCAGAGCAACATAGTTTAAGCAAATTTTAAGTTTATTAAGCGATTGATAAGTGAGATATGACTAGAAACGTTAATACACAACTTGAAGCACGGCCATCGGTCACTGCCTCAGACATTGTGGCACCATGATCATCTATGGAGCAGCCCCAACTTAAACATACAATTCTGGCATCTTCTGACAGCTTTATCATAATGGCTTTCAACAAACTCATACTTAATGATAATAATCCCTGGAGAAGGGGAACAAGGGGGACAAAGGACAAATACAAATCTCCAAACACAGCTAGGTGACTGGTGCACGACTGAAAAAATCCACCTGATTCTGTGTTTGGAGATTTGTTTTTCCCCTTTGCAGGGGTGAGACAGGTGAAACAGGTTTTGGAGCAATTTTTGGAGCAGAAAAATCTGGATTTTGGAGCAGCTTAGGAGCACAAAATTCTCGTTTTGGAGCAGCAGTTTATGCATTTTGGAGCAACTTCTCGAAGCACAAAAGTACCTATATAGTTTGGAGCAGATTAGGAGCAGAAAATGATAGAACAGCTTATTAGCAATTTAAAAAAAAAACCTGATGTAATCACAAAAATCAGATTTTTCTTTTATAACCGTTATTTTTGTCCAACCTGGTTCCAATAAGTCATCAGCACCATTAAGCACCAAAATAGAAAAAAAAAAAGACGGAAAAGGTAAACGTGAGTTTTATGCGCATAGATGAAGAGAGGAAACACAGGCTTGCTTTAAAGGTAGGGGGCACTCAGGTACCTCAAGTTTATACGAACTGGTGCCAAAGCGCAATTCTAGTGCAAAACTTTTTAAAGCGGTGATTCGAGAGCTTGAACACGGAAGCACGGTTTACTACAGCCAGACGTAGATCGGCTTGCTCCTGCTCGTAGAAAGCACGTGCAGATATAACAAAAACACCCCACAAAAGTGAGTCACAAGGTAAATAGTGAATTTGTAGAACAACTATGAACACCACATGCTTGCTAAATACGGGTGTGTGACCGGTTCATTTGACTGCTCGCACACTGGAAGCACGTGTGTGATAACTGAAAGTACTCACGGCGACGGCGCCGTCCATTTTGACAAGATTACGAACACGAATGAACAATTACACAGTGGAGGCACTCAACGGCACTTTTAAGAAAAGGTTTACTCCCAAGACGAAAGAAATACTTAGGTTTGCTCATCTTGATAGCCTGTACATCGTACCTCCTGCGGCCAGACAGCGAGACCACGTGACAGCGCACCGTTAGCATGCAGTCACAAATGACAGCGGAAAGCAGGAGGAAAATCGGGAAAAGACCACATATCACAGGTATAGAAGGGTGCTACAGCTGAAATCTTCGAATCTGGCGGTTGCTTGCGCTACCCTGTACTTGTGCCATGTACTTCACTACGACGAGATTGAATGTTACCAACCAAGCTCTCGTTTCCCGCGAATATCCAGCGTCGCCGCAAACTTTTTGTTTTAGTTTGTGAGTTACTTTGGCGCAGTGTGGCGCAATTTCGGCCGATTTCGCGTTTTTGGTGCAACTATACGCAGAAAATTGGGCTTGTATCAAAATGGCGCGATTGGCGCAGAAGTCACACGCCTGCCTTTGTCTCCCTTGTTACCCCTCTCCAGGGATTATTATTGTTATTCTTGTCCAGGTCGCTTGCACCTTAGCATTATCATCAGAACCTTAAAATGCAGGCCGTTCACCGTTGTTGGTGTGGTGGCAGCTGTTAAAACCCGTTTGCTCTACTGACGTCTAAAGGCCCGTTCACACTCTGGCAACCGAGTACGACCGAGAGAGACCGAGACTTGTTAAAACCTTTTAAAATTTCTTAGGAGAGAGCACACTGGCACGCTGGCGCCATCTATGCGGTGACCCTGGAACTGCATTTCACAAGAGCGAAGGTTTTGCGGGATTTCTGAGGTCAAATCTGCGTAATACCTATAAGAAAGGCTCGTTTATGACGTTGACAAAAGTTTTTCGAGCCAAGAAAGAAAGGATTAGTCGCGAGAGAAATAGTAAATATGCCGGACCGCCAAGCTTACACTGCTACCCGATAGATAGCGCCAGTGTGTCCTCTCGTTGTAAGAGGTTTGAAGGAAACCAGTTTTAACAGGTCGCAAGAGTGTGAACGGGCCTTTACTCCTAATTAGCTCGGTTGGTAGAGCGCTCCAGTGGAAATGGAGAGGTCCCTGGTTTGATACCAGGACCAGGCAGATTTTTTCAGTTGTGCACCAGTCACCTAGTTGTGTTTGTCCTTTTTCCCCCTTGTTCCCCTTCTCCAGGGGTTATTATCGTTATTCTTTCCCAGCTCGCTTGCACCGTTGCATTATGTATCGTCATAGTTAACACTTTCCACTAACTGTGGTTTGCACATGCAGACTATACCAACAAGTACTTGAACATGCCTTTCAGCTGCAGATTACAGTCTCTTTATCACCGCGCCATTTTCACGGCTGACACCAACCTACGCTGCCCGGAAAGCCTCTCCAACTGCCACGTTAGCCGGGTCTTCATTTTTGACCCCTTGACTTTCTGCTGGTGACGTCGCTGCATGAGGCAGTGACGTCACCAGCCCCATATTCTCACGGTGACACAGCAGTGGAGGCAGATATGGCGGCTGCCTGCTCTGCTGTAGCTCAATTCATAGCCCGACTTCCGACAAAAACTTCAGCAGTCATAGAGTGGATGCTACCAGTGGATGCTACCATGGCAACGACACTCGCCTAATTTCCTGGTCGTTTGGTGGCATTTCTAACCACCGGGATCGTAGCAACTCCTGCGTAAAATGCTGGCTCCCGCGACATACTGCCGCATCATGATTGAGAAGGAACACATCTCCGTACTTCTAGAAAATTCGAGTTTACTTTCACCTCGAGCGTAAAAGATAAGGAGGCCACCATGACTTTGCCGAATCAGTCTTGTCCTAGTCTCACTCCCCCGAACATTCTAAGTCGAATATTCGAGATATCAAGTGTAGTAGGTAAGGAGCTGAGCGTGGCCTTGCCAACACACTCTCCCGACGACGAAAGATTCTCTCCGAGTCTCACTCAAACCACCCGTAACGTTTCTCTTTCTCATCCTCTCTTTTGTTTCTGGCAACAACTTCGCCAATTAAACCTTTATTTTTGAGTTCACACTCGTCGAGCCTTTTCCATCCGCGACAATATTTTGTTACCACCATTGCGGACTCCCAGCAGCTTGAGTGGTACAGGGTGCTAAACACGTCGGTCGGAGGTGCATTTTGTTCGCCATAATTAAGAACTGCACACTGTGCCAAATCTGATCCCCTCTGGTAAGTTTATTGCGCTCCCAAATGTAAGAGTGGCACCTGCCTGGTGTACGAGCACTCACCTTCGACGAGAGGACAATGGTCAAACACTAGTATGCTTAGATTTGGACAGCTGCTGTAAAGGCCTTCAATGGCGCAGTTCGTAATACTCCTGCAGCCCCTCACAATCACCTCCTAGAAGAGAAATTATGATCAGCTCAGAATTAAAAATGAGGCATTTAAACCATTTGTACATATGTCCCCCCAATTTCGTTTGTTAGCATAAAACAAAAGACAACCTCTCTTAGGACTACTAAGTGTCATATAAAATGTTGAATTTCTGCAGAACAGAAATTACCAATTGATCAGCAAAAAATTTTAGGTGTTTACGTAGCTTGCATGTAATGTCATTTGCGGCCATGCCTGTATTTTATGCGCCGCGAGCGTTCGGTCTGCCGTCTTCGTTTCACACCGCAGAGGTTGTAGTTTGAAGAAACCGGTAGGTAGAAATAATCATCCGTACTCAGCAATGGTGACCCTTGCAAGCTATGTATATGGAACCTGACCAAAATTGGCTTGAGGGCCGTTATTTATTTTTACAAAAGGCACTTTAGGTATTAAAAGAACATTTTTTATTGTTTCAATACCTCAGCTGCCTGCACCCACATTACAAACTCATAACAGTTTCTCCATACAGCAAAACTGTGGCATTGATTTAATAAAAGAAATTATGGGGCACTTGGAGGTGGCCTAGACATGGTTCTTCCCTGTGTTTGATGTACAGTGCTTTCGCAAACCACTTTTGAGACCAACTATATTTGCACTTTGATGAACTGTCCCTAATCTGTTTGATTATGCACCGGAAAACATTCACAAAAGTAGATAACCTGAAACCTAATGATGAAAACCTTTTCGAAATAAAAACATTAGTATTTTATGAGCAGATGCAGTGATGCATCATATAATGCTAGAAATTCTAACCTAGTGTGCACAAATCCCTCATGCTGGCCATGCAACAGCATGGAAAGTGCAAGCATTAAGATCAAAGTATAGTAATAGCAACGTTTGCATGGTCATCGAAACTCGAAGCACTTCCATGAGTTACATATTAATGTCCATGCATTTTGCGCTACTTCGAGAGACTTGTAAAAAGTTCTGGTCAAGCTCGTCATAGGACTGCAAAAGGGCTGATGTCTTTGCGAGACCATACAATTGCTGCAGGTCAAGATTACTACCTTCAATGTCAACCTGCAGGGGCTCTGGAAGAGCGATACGATACCATCATCTGTGATCTGAAAACAAGCAAACAAAGAAAAATAAGAACAAAACCTTAGGGTAATTTAATTTTGAAAGAAATGATTTCTGTTTGAATGCAAATGGCCAACAGGCTACAGCAAACACTAAATTTGACACTAAATTACAAAGACTTTTCCTTGTTTCTTGCACATGCACTTTTAACCTGTAACAAAACAGATGGCGAGCTGACTGCTTTGAGTTTGAGGAAAAGACCTACGAGAATGCTCCTGGGGATGTACACTATTTAAGCGAATTGATAATAAATAATAGTAGATGTTTAAAACTAGGGTTTTAGGCATAATGACAAAAACCTGAAACTGAGGAAAACAGAAAAGAAGACACCTAACATCTGTTTGTTACCTTTTCCGTGCATTCTCCATGCTCAGAGATTTTGTCAACATGAGTCAGTGGCTAGGTTGTCTTTTAAGTATCGATGTTTATGGTTTTAGAAAAGGAGGGTGCGATTTAGTCAACCAAGCCGCCTGAGCCTTGCGCAATGGTTGAAGCAACCTGTCATGCAGGGACAAAGAGAACGCTAGAAACGTAAGTAATACACTTGCTGCATGCGCTCATCTCATCGGCATAAAAGATTCAAAGTAAACAACAAAATAAGATGTCGAGAGATGCACATGCAAAGTGCTATTTGTTATAGAGTTTTCTTTCAAACAGTTACTGGTGGAGACACCAGCATGTGCAACGCATGCAACTACACTTGCAGCATGTTCCTTAGTGCTTGGGTACTATTTTTTCTAGACAGTAAAATAAAAAAACTGTAAAGACCAGATGTCAAGCTCTCATACATGACACACTTTAAAAAATGTGTTTAATTAGTGCACGAAGCTTGTATAATACAGATACAGTAGACTTTCGTTAATTGAAACTCCAGGAAGTCACAAATATTAGTTTGAATTATCAGAAGTTTGAATTATTAGAAATTCATCTAAATATGATACTAGACAACATTATGATTTGTTACATGGATAGCTACACATACAAAGCAGATTTTTGCCAGTTTCCTCAACATAGGCCTAATTATAAGCAAGTACAGGCATAACACATTGGTGAAAGAACTGAACTTTGTCTTTGCAGACGTCCAGAACACCGGGTGCGGACTACAGTCCGTAAAACGCCTTTAGTGTATGTCGGGTATTGCGAGGATACGGGAATACAGTAGACTCATTAATTCGAACTCCAAGAAGCCACGAATTTTGTTTAAATTATCGAAAGTTGGAATTATCGGAAATTCGTCTAAATATGATGCAAGATAAAATTATGATATGTCATATGAATGACTACACATACAAAGCAGATATTTAGTGATTTCCTCTCATAGGCCTACTGATCATAAGCAGGTATGCCATACATAAAACATTTGTGAAATGTATGACAAGTTTATTTATCCCTTAAAAAAGTTGTTTATCGTGGACTGTTTAGGCAGCAGATCACAACTCAAAACAACATTAACTTTGTTCATCAGGCCAAGAGGTTGTCTAATGTGGACTATTAAGCAGGGAACACATGAGCAATGAAAACTGGCACCGCGCGGCAGTTTTCATAGCAACTTGCACAGATGCTGTGACGTGGACCTATGCCATGCCGCCACGTCACAGCGTCCGCGCAAGTTACTATGGAAATGTTTGCGTGGTGCCCGTTTTCAGAGCTCATGTGTGCCCGCTTGAGCCCCGTTGAGTGCGCTTCTCCCCGAGCACCGGTGCACCGCGGAGAAGCAACACCCGCGGAAGCACGCTCCGCGGGTGTTGCTTCTCTGCAGCGCACCAGTGCTCGGAAAGAAGCGCACTCAACGAGGCCGCGAGAACAAAAAGTATGAATTAGCGAAAACGCCGTTCGAATTAAGCGGCTTATAAATACAATAAAAACATAGCGGGACAACCAAAATTTTCAAATCTGTTTGAATTAACCGGAAGTACGAAATATCCGAGTTTGAATTATCGCGAGCCTACTGTATGATCCTCAACATAACCTGTCATTCACAAAATTCATAATGTCTCATCACAATGAATTAAAGAAAACAACAATTTCCTAGTATAGTCTGGTGCCGGTAGATAGACCGCACTGCTATAATTTCAACTTCTAACTTTGAACTACAGTCTGCAGACTGTAGTTCAAAGAATACAATAATTCAGCAAAAGTTCTACTGCAGCAGAAAACTGCAACGGTTCAAACAGTCACCTGGGTGTAGGAGAAGTCCACACACTCTAACCGGTAGCAGTGCTGTCCCAGGGAAGAGAGACACTGGTCCTCCACATTGGAGCACCCGGAAAGGCTGAGTACGGTCAGGTTTGGGTTTTGCCGACACAACATGGAAACCAGGGAAGACTTCACGCAGCCCCCTTGCTCCAGGCGGAGCTCCCTGAGGTTGCAAAGCTCAGACAGGACTTTGCAAAGGTCTGGATAGAACAGAAAAACCATAGTTGAGGTCTCCGGTCTTTGGTATCTAAAGGGGAGCTCCGGCAAAATTTTGCTAGTCGGTTATTTGCCCCAAAAATGGTTAGACGCGAGAATAGACGCGACTAAACTCGTAGTCAGCAATGAAAATCAGCCTGTCCCCACCTAACATTTCCCCATGAAGAAACATGTCCTGTTTGTGCTTGTTTTATAAAATGTATTATTGCAATTCTTCTCTCCGGCAGAGATTACTAACACCACCCCAATGCTTATCAGCATGCATCAACCAAAGCCACAAAGTTGGCATTTCGTCTTCCAGCACAAATATATTTATAATTCTTTCATTCCCACCATGTCGTTGAATTTTAATCACCTTCCCACACCAGTCTGAAATTGTTGACTCTAACATTTTCGGAAAGCCTGATTCACCTTCATCGTTGCCATAATCCATAATTACTGTAATTCTTTATTTTTTTATATTTTTTATAACTTTCTTTGATAATACCCCTCTGGCACTCGGAATAATAAAATAGGATAAATAAATAAATAAAAACTAAAATAAGAGGTAAAAGTTATTTTTTTGTTGCAAAGTTATTGAATTTTCAAATTTGGTCAGAGGTGCATGAGTCAAATTTTTTTAGATGATTTGTGTCTATGTATAATCTGCATTAGAAGGGCAATTTGGGCTAGTTGGTTCATTACAACAATCAAAGTGCCGAAACCACACATGGACAATAGGAAAGGGGACGAAGACAGGGTGCTACTCGCAACTGGCATCTATAGAAAACCCATTTCTTAAATACTCTTGATAAAATACATAGTCACTCCTAGATCTGGTGCAGCCCCTTTCGTAAAAAGCCGTGCTCTTTCGCCGATAATGACACAGATGTGTCACTAACACAATTTATGACCTTTTTCTTTATTTCAAAGGCCTTGTGTAGCCAGAGCCGTGTACAGAGTGTGTCTGGTCCATGGGAGAAGCCGGCGGAAGGCGGGATGGAGCAGCGAAAGTGGCAGCGCTGCATATTTCTCCCCGTGATTAACTTGCGAAGTAAGAATGCGCTGGGATGACATTAAAGAATTCACGTAGCACGGCGCAGGTATTTTTTGTTTCTGGACGAGGCTGAAAGTACATGAATGTATAATTGTAAGAGATTGGTGGAAAAGGGGAGTTTCAACGTGCTGGTGCATTTACTGAGCCAGGAAAGGTGACATTGATGGGAAAAACGTTCCTGAAACATGAGGAGACACTGCGAATGTGGGGTGCGCGTTCGGGGTTTGGCTCGAAACTCCCAAGGAGCTGAATCCGCTGTTTTAACTGCCCACTCTGCAGTGGCCGTGGCCGCGGTCAAGAGGGCAGTCAAAAGAAAGTTTGTGTGTGTTTCGAATGTCGCCGTGACGACGACAGCGTCACGTGCATTGCCCTTTCGGTTACGAAGAGTCGCAAATTCCGACTCCAGCGTGCTAAAATGAAATACTTGAGTACATCCTTATCTAGAAATTGTGACTTGAGGGTATTTGTTAAGCTCATTGTCTCCGTTAGGGGAATATTTGAGGCTAGTGGTTGGTCACAAGAGCTGTCAATCATTGTGCCCAACGTCATTGAAACGATTTCGGCCAATGACGTGTCCTTATTTTTGCCCCATTTTTACCAATGAATGACCAAACTCTCTCCATATACGGCTGCTTGCAGCTTCCTAAATATCCAATCGGGATATCGAGCCAAAACTTTTGCTGCACTGAATGACAATGTACATGTCCAGCGGCTGCAATGTATGGCAAGGTATGCTGACAGGATATTTTGTGTAGCCGCTGCATGTTTGCATGCGGGCTCATTATAACATGTCCAGCGCCCTGTTCTTCGTCCCCTTTCTTATTGTCCTTATGTGTGGATTCGGTGCTTTAAATGTTACACTGATAATGTTCCTGTGGCTGTACCCCTTCGGCCCGTGAATTCATCTTAGAAAGAACTGTACAAGGGAGATGCAGCAAGTTACCTATCAGAACATGAAGCGGAACTAAAACGGACAAAATTAGGACCCTACAATGATTTGAATGGTAGGCAATCAAGCATTGCATTACAAGAACGTAAGCATTTGAGTAAAAAACTTAGTGAGTATTCCTTAATTACACTGTAAACCAAGGTGACTAAAGTAATAATTTCCCTCTTTTGGATTGCCTTTTGTGTTCTGAAAGGTAACACAGCTGCATAGGTAGTAGTACTGTACATCCAATTCTTACATTCTTCGTCTGATGGCCATTCAATTGCAGGGCCGATCTCCAACGATGTGAGCCGGGAGCACTTTCTCAAGTGGTTCAACCCTTCCGCGGTGACCTGGCTGCTTCGAAGTTTCGCCTTTTCAGAGTTTGCGTGGAACACCTGAGTGCAGAGGCATATAATAGAACAGAATTGTTTTATTTAGGACACATATGCAAAGCACACTACTGAGCCGGCTAAAGCCTCAAGGGCTTGTGTGAAAGATGATACAGCTGTCTTGTTAATATGAACCACGCTAATATGGACACCCCACTGTAGAGACAACATTTTCTGGGACAAACTGGGCAAATACATACATTTTTGTCTCGTCGTTATGGACAACTCACAATGTGGATTGGATGCTTTTCTTGGAAAACAGAGGTGTCCGTATTAAAACGGAACATCACCCTATCACCAACAGACATTGGAGGCAGCTAATACAAGTCAAATACACTGTTTCCAAAAAAAAGTGTAGAAAAGCATTGCAAACTACGTCGGAAGACTCCTTGGTACGAAATAAACGGCTCCACCAGGAAGGCAAGGAAGGAGCTACATTGTACAAACTTGGGAGGGAAAAGACACGCCACTATAATTGCAGAAAGGACGACAGTAGCAGCGTATCTCAAGGGTCTCTTGGGAGCCTCGAGTGTGCATGCATGGCTAGAGCACGGCTAGAGGCAACGAGCGCATGCTGAAGACCAGGCATCGGAAGGAGGTGCCGAGCTGTTCTTATCCCATTGGCGACCATGGCACAAAAGCGAAGTTTCTGAAGCTCGGTTTAGGTCACTGCAACCCAATAGAGTTGGCACTTCATTTCGCTAGAACTCAATAAAAGGCGAACACTGCGACCCCAGGGAGCCAATCAGAGCGTCGGAACGGAACACGTGACAGCCAGCGTTTCATCAGAGTGCACTACTCCTGCAAAAAGCTGTCACGTTTCATTCGCTCGCTCAAGCGCTTGCTCGTGTCATGGCAATGCGCAGTTTGTACCGAAATCTCTGAACCCGCAATTTCTGAAAATGGGACAACACTTACTAGATGCATGGTGCGGTCACTTATCAGGTTTCTGGACGCTAGAACTGTGTGCAAGGCATCCATCACACACGGTGGCAGGGAGACGCCCTCGAGAGAGTCGCCCTTTTCTATTCTACCCACTACAGACTCGAGGCAACTGAAAAGGATGGAAAGAAAAAAGTTTTCATCTCACTGCCCATCAAACCTAGAGTCGCGTCGAGCAAAACTGCGAGAGATCAAACGAGGCGATTCGCAAGAGTCATTATAAACCGTGCCAAAAACGTGCTTTTGGCCGGTGCCACTTTCATTGTTTCTGCATACGGCACGTGCTTCTGCTCACTCTGAGCGACGAACGTGCGCGTGTTGAGCTGGGAAGATGGCATGCCAGGTTGAGATTTTGTAAATATTAGGTCCATTCGAGTCAGCCAGTTCTGCCCGAGCCCAGAGGAGTGCAGGGGCCGTGTGGTGGTGGCGCGGAACCAGTGCAGCCACGGCATTGGGAGTGGCGCGGTGATCGGTTCCCAAAGCGGAAGCACAAGGCGTTGTCTGCGCCTCTTTGCTCTTGTTTCTCACGCCACGTCGTATGCTAAATTTAATTCTTTGCAGTTTAATGAGACCATTCGCGACTCTTTGGTTTTAGAGTATATAAATGGAACCTCTTCTGTGAATGTTTTTTAATTGGATGTGGATATTTTGCCAGCAGCCGGCACAACAACCCGGAAAAATATTGCCGGCTGTTCTCCCCTATTAGCTGGCTATACAATCACATGACAACTGCCGGAATTTTTTTCACAGGTGTTACTGTGCCAATAGCATAGACCTGAAAAAAAACAAAAAAAACGGCTGTTTTGGACACTTATTTAACAGTTTAGACTCCGCAGGTCGCATAGCATGAAATAATTCGGGTATTTTTTTAGAAGGATCATAGTCCTTTTGAAATCCCTGTGAAAGAGGAACCAAATCCGTGGGCTCTAAAAGCGGTGCATGTGACACTCGCTGGTGAGCCAAAGAAAGCAAATCTGAGGACTCCTAAAGCTTGTGATGTCCCAACCCTGGGGCAACATAACCCAAGCCCTACACCCTCCTCCTTCTGCATTGTAAAACAGACGAGGCGGCAGCGTTTCTGTGGCAATCCAATCAAAGGTATGGCAGCGTGTGCGCTTGCCGTTGACTAAAGACAAATACTTCGCTAAGAGAATACAGGACGTACTCCTCATTTGCATTACACAAAACGGCAGCGCCATTAACCAACCCTGGTGGAGTGGTTTATTTGGCAACGACTCTCTCCCCCTTTCGCCTCCTCTGGCCCCCAGAGCACGTGAAGGCGATGCCTCAGAATGCGGTTCGGTTGACGGGGTTGCGGATGCGTAAAGGCTGAACCGCATGCAAGTGATGTGAAAGCGACGAGACAAGTGACAGAGATTTCTCAATGTTGCTTGGTTTTAGGATTTCTAGATACGTCGCTGAATGCCTTAGTCGCTTGTTCCCGTCGCTTTCATGCGGTCTGACCGGATGACAGCGATGCGAATGCGTACGTCGCTTGTCTCATTGATCGCCAAATCGCTTACATGTGGTTTATACTTTACGCTGCCGCTGTTACGCGTGTTTCCTCAGATCTTTGTTGTCGTCTTTTTTGATGTATTCTCTGGAAGTACCCATTATTCCTTTAGTAAAGTAGTTGCTAAAGATCTGGACACACACACCCCTTTCTTCGGAAATGCCACAGCGAGTGCCTAGAAAGTTTTTGCAGGGTTGGATGTCCCTTGATGGTAGCCAGGCAATGAAAGAGACACTGCTGGCAATATCTTTCCCCAGCTCCTATGCCGACAAAATATCCACTTCCATTTTTATTCAAGTGTACTAAAAATGTTTCCAACACGAAATTCGTTTCTGACTGCATTTTTAACGGTTACAGTCAGTCTTTTATCGTTCATAATTTCCGTCGCTCGTCGCTGACTCTCGCCGCTTGTGCCGTCGCTCGCTAAATCGCTTACACAGCGGTTCAGCCAGAAGCGTTCGTGCCATCCGACAGCATATGCCACGATAGAATTTACATTCATTTGACAATAGTAGAGTAATTCCAAGTCTCTCGAGTTCCCCATTTCGACGATAGGCACGCGGCATCAGGATGATTTCGCGCCGAGAATCGCTGGTGGCAGCGCGGGGTAGCGGCCCATTCGAAGACGAATGCCCGACGAGAGCATCGCCTTGGCTAAAACAGTTATTGACCGCCACTTTGACGTTAAGTTTAGGCATTCTTCTGACTCTCAAGAAAGATCCGCGTGGAACTACCGATTCATGCAACGCCGATTCTCGGCGTTTTTTTCCCAGGCCTGCTAGTGGGCGGCCCCAGATAACAGCGGACAAAGCATGCAGCATCACGCTCAGCTACGAGGGCATGCGAATGCCAACGTACTAAACCGCAGACCTCTGCAATGTATCGAAGTCCTGCCGTTCTCATGCCTTTTTAACAACATCGCATTTTAGTAGCTGTTCGGGCACGTTGCAACGTGAAAACAAATTGCCTACATGCGTTCCAGGGAAATCGGATTCTGTGTCGTGGAACAGTGCATGATAGTAGAGCTGTCGAAAAGTCGGTCAATCAAATTCCACCCACAACCACAACGCGGACTTGTTTACATTCCGCCCAGCTAATTGATTCGGCCAGCGCCTTTAAAGCTCGTAAAAATACAAAAA
The DNA here is from genome assembly GCA_037355805.1 of Ixodes ricinus. Taxonomy (NCBI): domain Eukaryota; kingdom Metazoa; phylum Arthropoda; class Arachnida; order Ixodida; family Ixodidae; genus Ixodes; species Ixodes ricinus. The sequence continues at coordinate 25,779 of JAZHYW010064425.1, forward strand.
AAACTCCTATTGTTATGTTTTTTAAATATTAAAACATTAATTTGTTTAGTTTATATTTAATATTTTCTAAAAGTGTTAATAAATAAATATTGTGTTCATATTTCGCTTTTAAGTACTACACTGAGGCAACATTTCACGACTGGCATCTGTCGCCTAGCAACTTGGCAGCGTCGCGTTGCTAAGCAACAGGTTTGTAAACAAACTGTTTCGGCCCGCTTCTCGTAGCGGAAATTCTGACGCGCAGGATTTGGCAATGAACGCGGACCGATTTCGACTGATTATCATTCTGCAAATGTCACTCTTGACTGCCGACGTGTTGATTAACGTTTTCTCAGAGTATCCACGACGTTCGGCGGAAATCCTGCTAATACTATTCATGTGAGTGAAAGTTATTGTTTCCTGACAAATCCCAAACTAACTTTACGAATATTTTTTTTTTTCAGAATTCAGGATTTTTGCATTGTCGTGAGTCTTCTGGTGATGTGCCTAACAATATGTAATACATACATCTTCCAAGTCGGCATGTTCAGGAAAGTTTTCTTTATGTACAAGATCCCAGTGCTGACCAGTTTTTCATACCTGTGCTTGTCACTGCTGCTCCATGTATGGACCATGGTGGGTTCGATTGTTTCCATCTTTTGTAAATGCATACAAAGAATTCCTACTTACCGCACATACATTTTATGCAGCAGGAGGCAAAACAGGAAAGCGAAAGCCTCGCCAAAGAAGTCACAAATATTGTGCTTTTCGTGCTTCAGCGGTTTGGTGAGGAACCTTTTATCAGACTTCAAGCGCAGCCTCTTAGCTCAAAAACGACGCAAGAAAGTACTTGCCCCTTCATAGCCCATCTAAACTATTGAACTTTTACAAAGCCCCATGTTCTTGAATGTACGAGATAGTGCCGTACGTCAGGCACGTAGCCAGGATTTTGTTTAAAGGGAAAGGGGGCGGGGGGGACAGGCACCCTCCCCCCTTCCCTGGATACGTGCCTGCCCTAAGTCCCAATCAGTTCAGTTTACTAAGTTGCTTATCCTAGAGCTAATAGAATGGTGCTGTTCTTAAAGTTCTCCAAGATAAAGTTAAAAATGTCTACTTGGAGGCAGCGACGTTTAATATTAGCATTAATAGGTTTGTTGTGCAATTTAAAGTCCTTACACATAAATACATTATCATAATTTCGGGTACACGTAATATGGTCCATAGTTATTATGCAGTGAAGCTGGTTGTTACATGAAAGGGGGTTTCGAGCAAATATGCTCACAATCTCTCTTTTATTCACCTCTTGCCTCCCAAAGTGTGATGTCCTGGAGTTAATGCTAAAAGCACTTCACATTGTTTCCAGTTGGAGTCTGGCACATTTACTTTTACAAGAGGACAGCACTCTCTATGTCCAACCCAGAGTTGTACCACCCCAGCCGTCACCTACTCACCAACGAGGGTCCGGACTACAATAAAGCGGAAAAAATGGTACACAGGCTGCATTTAATTTTTTTTCTCTTGCAAACTTACGCTACAATGCAGACAAAAGCAGACATGTATGAACCTTGAGATGATGCGACGGTTTAAGTAACGTGCCGACATCCTGTTAACTTGTAAGCTGTGGGCGACGGCCTAAACAACCAAATGGTGTCGCAAGCCAGAAGTTTTTGACAAATCTGCTTCGTCTCTTCGCACGTTGACTCGAGTGTCAAGACGACATCTCTCTAGTGACGGTGCGACAGCTAACCAGAAAAGATAAAACGACAACCATGTTCTACGATTCTCCTGGAGAGGGTGTTGCCCTCATCAAAAAGGGCCTAGACGTACATGAAAACGTGGTGGCTGCTATATAACCTTCCACCAGTCATTGCCTCGCAGTGAAGCATATTGGGCTGTTGTTTCTGAACTGTTGCACGCAAGCAATGGAACATTTAAGTCTTTTAAGATCTATTCAACTTGACCAGTGACGCACAATTTGAGGAGAAATTATCCCAAAGCATTCTGCGGCCAATAGACCCTGTCACAAATTTAGTGCCGTCTAGTGGATGAAATATCAGTCTAAATCGCTGTATAGCTAATGGCGGATAAAATCTGGTACCTATTCATCAACAATAGATGTATAAAATTTTCAAGGTTTTTTTGCTGAACAGTTATTTCTCTATCTGCTTCAGTTTCGATGGTGTCAAGAAAGTAACACACTGTACGAGGCACTTATAGTTGAGTAAACCTCTTGATGAAATTAACATTCCATTGTCATGAGCTGTCTGGGGCATGCCGAAGCCGAGCATTCCAAGGCCTTACATGACACTTTGAAATGCATAGTGCATAGAAGCTTATCAGTGTTGCGGAGTTAGAATGATTTTGGAATCATTCCGCATTTTCGCGACTCCGGAATGGAATGGGAATGGAATTAGATGCCTTTTGTCCGGAATAGAATGGGAATGGAATGGGCCAGGTTCTTTATATTTTTTATTCATATTTTTTTTTTACGTTCAGCTATACCGAGTTAGTCAGCGAGTTAGTTGTTCAGAAATAAAATGAGCGGGAAGCTGCAAACCCGCGTGGGGCCCTAACAGACTTATATGCAAAAAAATGCGATACAAAAAACAAGTGTCAAAGCAAAGAACAAAGGGGGGAAGGAGGGGGGGGGGGCGGTGGCGCCTTTCATTAGTGAAGTTCAACACATATCCGAATGCGTCTGCGCCTGTCATATTGCACAGCTCAAGGGTACGTCATCAGGCGTGAAGGTGACCCGCTGCTCTGGTGATCCGATACCCAGGAAGGAGGCCAGACGCGGCCTCGCTGTGCCGACCCAGACTTCGTACACCTGCGACTGGTCTCGAGTGCGCTGTTTCTCGGAGAGCTCGCACCTGTGCCGGCTATCTCAGGTCGCAATTTACGAGGTCTCTGTTTGAATGATGCTAGGCGAAATTTGAGGACTGCCATTCATGCGTTTGAGGCGGAGGGTCCGCAGGTAGGACCGTCACAACAGGGATGCCACCGTATCGATTTTTCAACCGTAACAGAAGATAAGACATGTGCTTCAGGATGCTTCAGGGGGTCCACTATTCTCGAAAATTCCAAATGCAACTGCCTGCATGGTCTTCAACGAGGTCACCTAAAACAAAAGTACGAGTTGTCCTTTCATACAGCAGCGTGGGTAAAGTTTCATGTTCAAGGCAACACCTACAGATACAAGAATACTAGTTCATCCCTCCGTGACCTCATGTGATTGGTGCTGACAGGGGTGCCCTTATTGGACAGGGAAGTGGTGATGTTTTGATGGGAAATATTTAGAGGTCGAAGTCTCTTCGCATCACTGGTCAGACAGACAGGATGCCAGGGAAGGGACTGTGGTCAATCCTTGATGGAACGTTTTTTGAACCCTTCGAAGACTCTTCGCCCGGAATCACTACCTTCAAGGCGAAGTGCCAAGCCTGCGGGAAACTAATTTAGGGACAAAAAAAAATTCCATTTCAAACGTAAAGCCTCATTTCAGTTGGCATCTCAAAGAAATTTGAAAAATGTATTCAAGGTTCGTACAGGATTCAAAGATAGATATTCAAGGATATTCAAGGAATTTCAAGGGCTTGTGGGAGTATTTTCAAGGACCTAACTCGATGCCGCACATAGAAGATTTCAATAAAACATTGTTGCCAAAAGATTGCAAACACAAATTTTATTGCACTAAGCAAAAAACAAAACAAAAAAAAACATATCTAGCAAACTTGTTTGCATTGCCACGAAGCAGACATAAAAATAATTTCCAAAACTGCTTGCGGTAACTTCGGGAAGCTCCTGCAGCTTTTCCTCTTTTTGCTGGGTGATGCTAAGCAGCTCCTGCGTGCGCGACATGTGTGCGACAGCGAGAGTTTTTCCACACGGCTCGCATTTACATGATGCTGATTTGTCGTATCTGGCGCCACACAGTCCTTATACTCATCACTGCAAAGCCACGCACCTTAAAACCTGCTTTTGCCGGGCATTTTCCTACGACCGACGACAAAACACGAGGCTAATGGCGTAAACAGTGCGCAAAGCATTCCCAGATCAGATTAGATCCGGATCTGCTCCAATGTGGCCAACCACCCAAATAAGCATAACAAAAATGTGCAATATATACCCGCATTTGCTATTATAAAAAGCCATTCACGGATTTCAAGGTCTAGCCAGAATATCCAGGGCTTTCAAGCGCCCTGCAAGCCAAATTTTCAAATTCAAGGTTTTCAAGGTCTAGAAAAAAATCCAGGATTTTCAAGGGCCTTGAAAACCCAATTCTCGAATTCAAGGGTTTTCAAGGGTTTCAAGGACCTGTGCGCACCCTGGTATTGCATTATCAGTATTTATATTTCTGCCCTCCCTAAAATGTATTCCTGTATTTGTATTTCCAACGACTTTTTGCCTCTTTTTAAGATTTATTTCTGATACGTATCGCGATACATTTTTACAGATATATTTGAGACTTGAGTATCAGTATTTTTGCAACTATTTTCATCTATCCCAGTATTTGTATTTCCAAATACATTTTTGAATATTTCTGCCCAACCCTGCAAAGCAATGCAGCTGTCAATGACACTTTTTACGTTTAGGAATTAGAGGAATGGAATGGAACTATTCAGCCATTCTAGGAGTGGGAATGGGCCCAGTGTCCCCACTCCTAGGAGTTGAAAGGAATGAAATTATCGAAAACTCCAATTCCCTGGAATGGAATTGGAATGGAATGGGGTGCCCATTCCGCAACACTGAAAGCTTATAAGTCTCATCATGGTGACATCGGACAACAATACAGCGAACTAACATCTGGATGCTCAGGCTCTGGATTAGTTTCTGTCTTCAAATTCTTCCTTCTCCAGCCACCAAAAGGCCGCCATTAGCATGCACAGATTATACACACTTAGGAGATGATAGCTATCAAAGTGGCCTGACTGAATTTTGAAAAAGAGTCCATAGTGGAATACAAACATTTGTTGCAGGCATCCATTATATCTAGCAGCGCTATAAGAATTGTGGAACATGTGCAGAGGGCAACAGCATGAACTGGCTCAACAAAGCATCATTTGAAGAAGCAAAAGACTGTGTGATGTGCCTCTGGCATGCTAAGCCATGGAAAGCATTGTCACAATTTAATGAGGATGGAGCAGTGGCAACCCAAACCAACCTTCCTTTCGAAAGCTCGATGCATCCAAGGTTTCCTATCTGGCATTTTTACTGCTCCGGCCTGAACTTCATAGGAGCAGTTCATTCTGCTGCCAGCTGTAAAGTTCTACAATGCCCCGTTCACCCCTAAGACTGACAGTGCGGTAGCAGCTAAGCACTTGCCGGACCAATCAACAGTTCTCCTTTCATCCCCTGACCCTCTCTCACGTGGGTATACGTGAGAGCGTAATCAGATGGCAGAAGATAGACGCATGAAAGGCCTATTGAGTGTGTAGTTTCCATCGCACAGAAAGGAAGTCACAAACAAAAATATTTAGCCATTCGGCTGCGCGTTCCGAGGCGATTCTTAAGTTGCAAGTCGGTCCGAAACGTTACACAACACTGGAGCAGTCACCCGTGGACATTTATTTACACAACTACTAACCAGTTCAGACAAGGCCTAGTGCCGATTTGCGACACTGCCTACTCGTCAAGCGGCGGAATGCCCAGCCCCCTCGTCTGTCCACTTTGTGCCGTCCGGACGAACGTAGTGGCCCTGCGGGACAAAGAACGGCCGTCAAACACAGAAACTTCCTCGTGAGTCGAATCGCCTGAGTGCAAGAAGAAAAGTCGCCTCTTTGCCAGACCGGCGTGGCAAAGGTGGCGGTAACACAGAATGCGATGTGTTAGTGCGGAGGAGTGTGCACACACGTAGAGACTAGATGGTGAAGAATGGCCCTGCGTCGTTCACGGTACGCACGTGGCGCTCCGTGGACGTTTACTTGTGGCTGCCGATTCTGCGGTAGCAATGTAAATGCGACTTTCTCGGGGCCCGTTCGAGCGCGAGACGCAGCGAACGAAGCGCGTGGAAAACGCAAAAATGAAAGGCACATCGTCAGTCGCTCAGCATTTGCCCAAATGTCGCGCTAGTTGTCGGGACAAGGTGCTGCAGCTTCGGAACCTACTGTTATTTTTTTTAAAGAATTGGAAGTGATTAATGATGGTTTTCGCTGAAAAATATTGACGGCCAACCAAAGGCTGCGCCTACACGGAGATGAAGGGTGTCTACTACCGGGAGCAGGTCCGCTTTTAATGTGCTGGCTTTGGTGCCCTGGTATGTGCGCTGACCTCACGAGCGTGGTTGGAGCATGCATTTATAGAGTTTGCAATGTCACCACAGGATGGCATCACAGCCCCACTGGCAACCGAAGATTGCTGGCGATGTCCCCACTTTGCCAATTTCGGCGTGCGCAGTGGGGGATGGCGGGTGTTATCGCTAAAGTGCATGTTCAGCCCCCCCCTCGTTACACGCTGCCTCGCGGCGACGGTCTGCGGATGGCTCATTGGAAAGTATTAACCCACCTTGGGCCACCCGTACACTCTGCATTGCGGCGCCCCCGTCGGTGGCACAAGTATGCCTAGCCCCGCTGCCTCTCACCGCATCTCGTTGCTAGGTGTCACGTCATGCCGTTGTCATGAATGTTTGTCCCGCTGAAATGTGCCGAGACGCTGCATTCACCCTGCTTTATTATATATTACCACTAAGCGAAATACGATCGGGATCAAGACATATGTGTTCCACTCGTCGTTTTGGATCAGCTCCAACTTGTGATCTAGATTCTAGAAAAGTTGTTCCGTTGATTTCGGCAAATTCGATTGGAAGCCAGCCTGGTCAGCCTTTGAGCGCACACACGTGACTTTTTCTTCTGCCGGGCATCTCGCCTCGGAAGAATTCATAATGGCCATTCGCAAAGTGCCACCCGCTTTACAGCTGCTGCTTGATGACAGTTCGTTGTCAAGTTGCTCGAGCAGCTCCTCCAGCAGCAGTGGCTCGAGTAGCAGCGACGATGAGGATTGCTTGCATGTCCCGCGTGAATTTGACTGTCTTTTCGGACCTCCGCAGAAGAGGCCGAAAATCGAGACATAGTTGGACACCGTTCACGAGTATTCCAATGAAAAGGCAAGAGTGGGCTACGCTGATGCACATTGCTTATCAACATTCATCTTTCACATCGAGATCAACTTCACTCGTGCGTTGAACGCGTGTTGCTCTTTCTCGCGCAAGTTGAGCGCTTTGATGGTGGCGCCATGCAGAAATAGCCCCAACCACTTCCAGTCCTGAACTAGATGGTGGGTTTTGCAGTATTCATGAAATCAAATACACACGCCATCTTCTGGAAATGGCCACTTATTGCACTGTCAGACTTAATTCACTCGTATGATAAAAGAATGATGAGTAAAAAATTAAGAAAATATAAGTGATCTGGAAGTGTGTCGGGGCTACACGCAATAAATGGCGCTACTGGAGTTTGTTGCCAAACAAAAAAAGGGCGAATTGCTGAAAACATGTGCTTCGAGATCCGGGGACCGCGGGAAGGGGGATTCCGGGAAGATAAATGACGGGAAAGCATCCGCCGATCCCGGAGGCGTGGTCATGTTTCACCGGAGATGGAGCGACTCCGTCCGGACGATCGCGGGCTCCATCTCGGGTCTGGTCTACTGATCCCGGCGTGCTCCGAAACGACCAGTGGAATTCGCCATAACGCATTTCTTCGAGAATCAGCGTGGCCGGAGCGGCGATTTCGGCCATTTTCACTACAAAATTGCGAGAAATTTCTTTCGAATATGATGATGCTAGAATCTGAAACTTTGGCACCTGATCCCAACCTCTAGCG